>CM014100.1:834486-918462 GCA_004119915.2 Collichthys lucidus | reverse complement strand
TTCGTCCATTCCCGCCGCTAAAACGACCAAATCTAAAGTTCCGTTTGTTTTGGTGAGCTCATCCGTTAATTTATATTTATTAAAATAAATAAATAAACAAATAAAATCTAATCCACCATCACTTTAAATGCCTATATAAATCACGCGGATATAAAGAGAGTAATCCCCGCTCACTTCCGGCTTCGTTCCAGCCCCGCCTCGTTTCGTCCATTTTAAGTCGACAACAAACAAACAAAGTCTAATAAAGTACAACCACTTTATTCAAAAGCTCTATTTTTTTGAAATAATAACAAATAAATTATGCTGTAAAACCTAATTATTGAATTACAGACAATTCATTTCATCCTTGAAAACAAACAATATACAAAATGTTGGACATGATTGTAAAATATCTGATTTGATGTTTTTGTTTGTTTGTTTAAAAAACATAAATACATAATCCAGATAATCCAGTAAAAGCCAATAAAGCCATGCATGTTAGCATGTTTACAATAGTTCATTAGTCTGATTATAATAATATCACGTTGGTGCCAATCTCACTGATACTCCCACACAGCCAAGCCAAGTAACAGCCTACAGGTATATATATATATATATATATATATATATATATATATATATATATATATATATATATATATATATATATATATATTATATATAAGTTACATACAAATGTTCTATTATTGTCATTGTCACAATTATCTTCACCATCATCATATAAACCAGTTTTCTCCTTCCTCCCACGAGTCATAACAAGAATAAAACTGTATGAACACGTTAAACGTGCATGCTCATTTTAAACATGACATTATGAGTAATGCAGTCACAGTCTGTGAACATTCAAGTTTAAAACACATCACTCTGACTGTCGTCACATCTACAGCCAGCTCTGTCCTTAACGCTCAGTCATGTCGGCAGGCCATGAATGAAGCCGTGGGCTCGATGGGCCCGCGGACCACACTTTGGACACCCCTGCAGTAAGATAATTATCCATGACTCATGCTGTTTTTTCCCCACTGTCTCTGGAAGAAAGAATAAAAACGTTCCGCTCTGAGTAACAGTCGGTGAGGCACACAGATGAATGCTTACAAACACATTAAAAGAAAAATTATAATTAGGTCCAGCAGTGTGTGAGATCTGAGTACAGGTGGCTCCATGGAGAACCACAAACTGTCCGGACACTGGTCCTACTTTAAAAGTCTGTAGTCTTAAGTGCTGATTGTGAGAGAATACAGAGCTCCACGTCTTCACACAGCCCAGCTGGGGCGGCATCCACCCTCCACCCTCCATCCTCAGTGTTTGCTGATTGTTCAGTGAGACTTTCATGCAGTGGCAGTCGCATCATCGGTTTTAGGACTTTCACTTGGTGGTACACTCGCATCGCCGGTTTTAGGATTTTCACTTGGTGGTACACTCGCATCGTCGGTTTTAGGATTTTCATTTACTGATACACTCACATAATCCATTTTATTTCCATTTGCATTGGGGTTGTCGCTGGCTGCACCTGGACAAATCTTAGCCTTGATAGCTTCTCTTTTAAAGTACGCAGCAATACCAGAACCAACCAAAACCAAGACTGCAAAGACCCCCCCAACAATAGCACCAGCATCGTTAGATGTTTGCGTTACTGTCGGTACCACATAGAAGGGGTTGGCACGGGGTTGACTTTCCTTCGTGCTGACCGGGTTCTTCATCTGGCAGGAGAAGTTCTCTATTGCTGCCGTCTCCTTGTTGATGGTTCTGTCCTTCCCTGATGTGGTCCACTGCCCTCCATCCTCCCTCCAGCTGTAGGTGATGGGTTCAGCCCCCGTGGTATCCTCCGTGGCGCCTTGTGGGGTGCGTCCCTCACAGAGCAGGGTGCAGGACTCGGATTCAGGAGTGCAGGCCAAGGGCTGGATCCAAACGGAGGGCGGGGGCACCTCCTTGATGACTTTAGCGGTGAAGCTCTCACCGTGGACCTGGCTGTTGATCTCTAACGTGTACGCGCCGGCGTCGTCCTTGGTGGTGTCCGTGACTTCCAGCCGTCCGGTGGCGGTGTCCAGCGTGGTGCGGTTTCTAAACCGGTTGTAGTAAGTCAGGGGCATCTCGTTTTCATCCCACTCCGCCAGCAGGTTTCCGTTGTGCTTCCACAGGATGTTCGAGATCTTCGCAGTCACCTTTGGCTCGAGCACCAACTTCCCGCCCTCCGTGAAGTACGCGTCCGCGGCTCGAGCGCCGCCCAGCCCCGCCACCAGAACCAGAACCACCTGAAGCCGAAGAACTGTTTGGACCTCCATGTCTGCGGGACTCAGACCGTCTCCACGATCATATCAAAGACTTACGACTCGACGACGACTGCAAGCACGCGACACACCAGCACGTCCACGCCCTTCCTTTCTCGTTCTGAGGCTGACGTAAACGCGCGCACGTAGCGCGCTCACGACATGACGTCCCTGTCCATGCCTGATCTAATCAAATTAATTTAATTAATAAATAAATTAATTTAAGCTGCTTCATTCATTGTAGCTTAAATTGTTTTGTTGTGTTACACCGAGCCAAAGTAAACACCCGTATGAAGACATTTATTTAACATTGTTGTTTTGTTTTTGTTCTACCTTAGTACTTGTTTTGCAAATCTGCACATTCTACTTTAGTACTTTTTGTAAATATGTACACTTGTGTTTCCCTCCTTTGTTTCTATTTTTCGCTGCTGTTAACAAGTGAATTTCCCCGTTGTGGGATTAATAAAGTATTATCTCAGCTTCAAGTTTGAGATGTAGCTATGAGTTTTTGAGCAGGCACTCACGAGGACCGCCCACCCGTAGGGACGCATTTGTGCAGGGTGACACAATCGATCGTTACACCTCCTGAAACCGAAACTAACTTTCTGGGCGTTCCCGGCTTCGCCCTTGCTGCTCTGACCTGCACATATCAGTGAGCTGACACACTGCAGGGTGGACACGCTGAAACATCTGGATTACATCCAGCTGTTCCAGACAAGTGTTTGTATTAATAACCAGTAAACGTTCAGAGGTGTTTGGGAAGAAAATGAACACCGCAAACAAACAGACATGTTTAGAACTTTGATGTTTAGACTAAAAACGAGGTTTATTACTGTACATGTGTACTTTTACTCACGATAGAAAACAAACTGATTTTATTCATGAAGTTCTAATATACACATTGTTGTATTATTAACATAACAAAGGAAAGGAGCTTCAGTGCTTCCTTCATCACCTCCTTCAGCAGAGGACACACGGAGCATCCTTTAGGAAAGGAAAGGAGGTGACCTGTTGTGTTGTTGCCTTGTTGTCCAAACTGTTTGGAACTGTGCCATCCAGCGTCCTGCAGATCCTCATGAAGTTCCCGTTGCTGATTCATCAGAGATCTTTGCCAGAACTTGCTGATATGTTTGTGTGAGCGAGCATAGCAGCTAACAAACGTCCCCACAGACTGTCTAAGACCTGGACGTAGTCTCTGAGACGTCTCCGCAGACTGTCTAAAACCTGGACGTAGTCTCTGTGACGTCCCCGCAGACTGTCTAAAACCTGGACGTAGTCTCCGTCATCTGTTTCTGTGACAGCTGGACAACATTCATTATTACTGACCCAATGATGAGACTCAACCAAACTATGCAGGGCAAGCCCTTATATACTATGGAGGGAATTGTTTCCATACATGTGATAGCAAAGGATGGTTAGTTTAGATTAGATCTAACCTAATACCACGATGGTGACCCCAAAGTCCAGAAGGCCTTAGAATACCAGACAACCACACAAATACGTGTCTCATGCAACCCAAATATACAATAGTACTACTGTTAGTATGTAACCATGCATCTATGTGCAGACACCTCATGAGTTTTTCATGAGACATTTTGTTTTTTTTCCAGAGAAATTGTTTGGCAACATGACAAAGGGTAAAAAGAACACACCCACATCCGAGTCATTGAACACACCACAGCAGTGTTCAGACATGTAGTTTATAAGTTATCCATCCTCTTTGACCTTCACTTTCTTTGTGAGTCATTTTTTATGAAGCTCGTCTCCGAGCTGCTGCTGTGTCACTTGTGGAATCAAAGCTCGTCTCATCTTGAGTTTATAAGATGTTCTGGAGACGGGCGCAGCGTCTTTAGAGACAAGCCGACTCTTTGGAAACACTGCCAGTGTGGATGTTGAGGCACTTCCTGTTGCTTCAGCAAATCTCAGTTCCTGATTTTTTTATTTTTATTTTGGACAAACACGAGGACGCTCCGCTCTCAGAATAAAAACCACGGTGTCACGTCAATGACCAACAGAAGTACAAAACAAGCATAAATCTCTTTAATCTTAAAAATGACTTGAAAACATGGAGACAGTTGGTGTAGAGACACAGCGATTCACACGTACGACAAACAGAAACAGATTAAAAGATAAAACGCGTCCGGACCGGTTCAGTTCTGACAGCGGAGCGGCAGTCTGGATTTCTGCGGCGTGGATGACGCGTCGTTCTCCGCCGCTTTGGACCGGGCGGGAATTCTGGACTCCTTCTTCCCGCCTTTCTTCTGCTGAGAGAGAGACGAGACGCATGGTGAACGTGCTAATCAGTGATGTTCAGAGTAAACCTGTTGACATTTTTCCCGCTCACCTTGAAGAAGGGAACTCGTTTGCTCTCGTTGAAGACGAGGTTCTCGTCGATGAAGGACGGCTCGGTGGCCACGCTGTCGTTACAGGTGCTCGGCTCGTCCTCCAGAGAGTCCTGCACACGATAAAGACAGACGGCGTGAATATTCACGAGAGGCGAGCATTAAACGAGGCGTGAGCGTAAGTAAAATTGAGCCTACGTGGTCGACCTGGCTGTGTTTCTCCTCCTCCTCCTCCAGCTCCTCCTCCATGGCAGTCTGCAGCTCCTCCTGCTGCCTCCTCAGGCTCTCCAACAGCTCGGAGCGGCTCCGCGACTTCGACAGTTGCCTTGGATACACAAACTCCCGGCGCTGAGGGGTTGCACCTGAAGGCAACACAACAACTGGTCAGTGACCGGGACAGGCGAGACACTTAACAACACCCGAATCAGAACCAGGTCAGAACCTGCTGGACCTCGTGTCTCACAGATTCAAACCTGTGTCGTACCGGTGGGAACGTCCTGCTGCAGCTCTTCCTGCAGGAAGCCTTCGACCAGCTGTTGGCCCGTCTCAATGCGGTCCTGGAGCTCGGCTCGCTGCTCGTCCAGTGTCGTCCGGTCCTTGGAGGTCTGGTTCTGTACGACCGTTAGAGCCCATTTCGCCTCCTCTCGCCGAGCAGACAGCTCCTCCTCGGCTGCTCGGAGCTGCTCAGTGCGGTGCCGCTCGACACTCTGGACAGAGGACGGAGGGTTAGAGTTGGTCTCATGGGTGAAGCGGACATATTAAAACCTGCGGGTACTACCTGGTGGAGGGTCTGAACTTCAGTGGCAGTCATCCCCAACAGAGAGAGGTGTTCCTGGGCTTGAGTCTCCACGTGCTCCCTGGTTCTGGAGCTCCACTGGAGGTCCCGTTGGACCAGACCTGCAGACACAAACCGATGGAGTCAACAACACCAGACGCTGAGCGCGCTGTGGACGTTGACGTTAAGGCCGAAATGACGAGTGCTGTACCTGACACGGAGCTGTGGAGGTGCGAGCAGCAGCCCGTCATCTCTTCGAGCGCCTGGTGGCTCTCGTCGGCGGTCAGCCGCAGAGAGGAGGCGAGGGCGGAGGAGGTGGAGGAGAGGAGGTCAGCCTGGGCTGAGGCCTGACGCTCGACCGCACTGCAACCGCTGCAACCAGGAAGACACGAGACGGTGACGCCTTGTACACAAACAGGAAGCTCTCGGAGTTAACGTGTCTCACCTGCTGATGTTCTCTGACACGTGCTGGAGAGGGTTCTGCAGAGATCTGGAGGCAGACCTCAGCTCAGCGTAGTCCTGCTGGGCCTCCATGCTCAGCAGGTTGAGCTGGTCCTGCAGGCACTGGATGGTCCGCTTCATGCCCTGACAGGAAACGCAGCCGCCGTTAGCTTCATGACTGACAGCATGCTAACCAGCTCAGCTAACAGCATGCTAACCAGCTCAGCTAACAATATGCTAAGCAACTCAGCTAACAGCATGCTAACCAACTTAAACCAGCTAACAGCATGCTAACCAACTTAAACCAGCTAACAGTATGCTAACCAGCTCAGCTAACAGCATGCTAACCAACCTAGCTAACAGTATGCTAACCAACCTAGCTAACAGTATGCTAACCAACCTAGCTAACAGCATGCTAACCAACCTAGCTAACAGTATGCTAATCCACCTAGCTTACATCATGTTAACCAGCTCAGCTAAAGATGGTTCGAGTTGGTTAGCATGATGTTAGCGCTATAATTTCAGCCCAGCTGACGGTATGCTAATCAGTTAGCCCAGTTAGTGTGGATGATGTCGGATCAGAACCAGGTCCAGCTCCGCTCTCTCGGGTCAGAACCCGGCGCTCTCTCACCGTCTGGTGTCTCTCCTGCGCCCGTCTGATCTCGTCCTCCAGTTTGTCGTGTTCGGCCTGCAGCGAGCTCAGGCCCAGCACGGCGGCCTCCCGCAGACCCGCCAGCTCCTGAACCAGGCCACTGAAGAACACGCCCAACTCCTTCATCGCCTCCACCTGAGAGAGGAGGAGCAGCAGGAGGAGGTTAATAAAAACCTGGCAAAGACGATACAGAGAAGGCAGAACAGAGGCGTGGACTGACCTTGTCGGCCAGCGCTCGCTGCGTCTCCACGGTCGCCCTCAGACTGTCGCTGAGCTCCTTCACCGCCGACAGACCCATCAGAGTCTGACCCAGCAGCACCTCCTCCATGTCCTGTTGGTGCTCCTCCTGTCAACAAACAGTCATCATTACAGATCGACTCCACACATCCGCCTTCGAACCCCGCCAAGGCGCTCCCGTCCTCACCAGCAGCTGCAGTACGCTCTCCTTGTCCTGCAGGCACAGCGCCTCCTGCTGCCGAACTCTGTCCTGACAGCGACCGACGCCCTCGGTCACCAGTTGCCCGACTCCGCCCACGAAGGACTCGACGGTGGTCAGAGCTCTGTTCAGTGCCGCCTCGTTCGTCACGATCAAACCGCCTGAAGCAGAACAGGAACACGTGTTATTAGCGACCCCGTCGTCGACGCGTCAGCTCAGACGGGTTTTTTTTTTTTTTTTACCGATGGCGTGCGAGTAGCTGCTCAGCATGTCGCCGTGTTTGGCTCCGTGCTGCTGAACGCAGCGCTGCATGTCGGTGAACGCCGCCTCCATCCGCTCAGAGAAACTCTGCTGGATCTCGCTGTTGTGCTGCTCCACCTGCGAGTTCAAGAAAAGACGCTTAACGTGACGAAACACGCGACTTTAACGAGTTTGAACTTCGAAACAGCTCTGAGACGTTTAGGCGACACGTGGACCGAAAGGACCGACCTTCTTCTTGCGGTCCAGCTTGTCGTGCAGGCCCGATACGTCACTGACGGTGGCGTCCACAGTGCTCAGCAGCTGGAGAAGGAAACACAAGATCTCAGCAGCTCGTCCAAACATCAGTCACCTCTAGACGAGTGCAGACGAGGTAATGTTAAAAACAGAAAACACATCATGTGTCGGCGGGTCTCGACCTTTCCTGCGGTGCTGTACAGGCGCTCCTGGACCGAGCTGAGCTCCGAGCTGATGAACTCCTCCTGACTCAGCTTCACTCGGGTCACCTGAAGGTCCTGACTCGTTTCCTCGAGCCTGAAACCAGCAGAAGACAATGTCAGTGTCCTGATGTGATTCAAGCACTTTCAAGGCATCTAAATCAAAAACTTCCAGACTTTTCATCACCTAAACTCTTCGTGTACACTCACCTCTGCTGCTTCTCGTCCAGGTCCACAGAACACTGCTCCAGTTTGGACTTACTGTCCACAAACAGCTCGGTCACCTGGATGGACGACAAAGTGTGACATCATGAAGACAAAGACTGTCTCCATGACATCCCCGCAGACTGTCTAAAACCTGGACGTAGTCTCTGTGACGTCCCCGCAGACTGTCTAAAACCTGGACGTAGTCTCTGTGACGTCCCCGCAGACTGTCTAAAACCTGGACGTAGTCTCTGAGACGTCCACACAGACTGTCTAAAACCTGGACGTAGTCTCTGTGACGTCCCCGCAGACTGTCTAAAACCTGAACGCAGTCTCTGTGACGTCCCCGCAGACTGTCTAAAACCTGGACATAGTCTCTGTGACGTCCCCGCAGACTGTCTAAAACCTGGACGTAGTCTCCGTGACGTCCCCGCAGACTGTCTAAAACCTGGACGTAGTCTCCGTGACGTCCCCGCAGACTGTCCGTGACGTCCCCGCAGACTGTCTAAAACCTGGACGTAGTCTCCGTGACGTCCACACAGACTGTCTAAAACCTGGACGTAGTCTCTAAGATGTCCTACAGACCGTCTAAAACCTGGATGTAGTCTCCGTGACGTCCCCGCAGACTGTCTAAAACCTGGACGTAGTCTCCGTGACGTCCCCGCAGACCGTCTAAAACCTGGACGTAGTCTCCGTGACGTCCACACAGACTGTCTAAAACCTGGACGTAGTCTCTGAGACGCCCTACAGACTGTCTAAAACCTGGACGTAGTCTCCGTGACGTCCCCGCAGACCGTCTAAAACCTGGACGTAGTCTCCGTGACGTCCACACAGACTGTCTAAAACCTGGACGTAGTCTCCGTGACGTCCTACAGACTGTCTAAAAACCTGGACGTAGTCTCTGTGACGTCCCCACAGACTGTCTAAAACCTGGACGTAGTCTCCGTGACGTCCCCGCAGACTGTCTAAAACCTGGACGTAGTCTCTAAGATGTCCTACAGACCGTCTAAAACCTGGATGTAGTCTCTGTGACGTCCCCGCAGACTGTCTAAAAACTGGACGTGGTCTCCGTGACGTCCCCGCAGACCGTCTAAAACCTGGACGTAGTCTCCGTGACGTCCACACAAACTGTCTAAAACCTGGACGTAGTCTCTGAGACGTCCTACAGACTGTCTAAAACCTGGACGTAGTCTCCGTGACGTCCACACAAACTGTCTAAAACCTGGACGTAGTCTCTGAGACGTCCTACAGACTGAGGCTGACGTACCTTCTTCAGCTCCTCCTCCATGGCGGCGATCCGGTCGGTGTACTCGGCTGAATGCTCCTCATGAGACGAGATCCGACTCATCATGTTCCTGAAACACACACACAGCGTCATGTCGATGAAGATGATGGAGGTGTTACACAATCAAACCAACAGACTCTTAGTGACCTACTCGTAGTTCTCTGTAGACAGATAAACTCCGTTCTTGTCTCGCGTGGCGGCGAGGTCGCGCTTCAGACGCTCGATCTCCTCGGTGTATTCCTGAGCGGGCACAAACACGAGTCAGCGTTTCTTCCTTCGAGGTGCTCGAAGTGAAGCGTGAGCGTAAAATTAAAGTCCTGTACCTTGATGAGCGTCCTCTTGGTGAGCTTCTGGTTGACTTCGGGTTTGTTCATGATGTTTTTGGCTCTGCTGGCGTACTCCAGCGTGCTCAGAGTCTCCTGCACAGACAGAACATCACAACAACCGTGAGCGCAAAGTTACAAACCTCAATGTTTTATCTCAGTGTTGACAGAACGAACCTCCAGGTTGCTGGACGACGGCGACACGGTGGCAATGATGGACGTCTTTGTCCGTCCTCCCAGAGAGTCCTGAAGGATTCTTGTCAGCTTCGACTCTCTGTGAGGAGAGGACACGTCATTTATTGAGATATCATATCATCATAGATCACTCTTTATATCGATGACGGTGGACTCTACCTGTACGGGACGTGAGGTCGTTTCTCCACCAGAGCGGTGATCACTCTGCCCAGCGTCAGCAGCGACTGGTTGATGTTTCCCGCCTCGCGAGCTCGCTTGTCCACCGCGCCCGAGCGCCCGATGTTCTCGCTGCCGGCGAGATCGACCTGGAGAGGACGAACGCGTCAAGTTTTACTTGATTCAAGCACATCAATGACCTCCAGCAGGAAAACTCTTGTGTCTTAACAGGAAGCTTTGAGTTACCAGGTTGAGTTTGCCGATCTTCACCAGCTCCTCTCCGTCCAGAGTGATCTCCTTCATGTGGATGGTGACCGAGAACACCGAGTGGGAGCGACTGCAGAGACATGATAGGCGGCCGGTGAACAGACGAAGGAACCGGATGAGGTAACGAAGGTGGAAGTCAGAGATGAGTTTACCTGGAGTAGGCGTTCATGAGCGTGGAGGCCGTCCTCCTCTTGGCTGATCCTCTCTCCAGGATCTGATAAACTTCGTCTTTGTTGTGAACCGTCACCTCCTCGAGACCTTTCACCACCACGCCTCGCTGCAACGCACGACACGGCGGTCAGTGCCAACGTAACAGGAGAAAAAAGGTGTAGAACTATTACGTTACGTTACCTTGTTGCGCGGATCGTCGAAGAGCTGCAGCCGCTCCGTGACGTCCTCGTTGGGGCTGAGCAGGTCGAACAGCTCCTCGTTGTAGATCTCCAGCAGGGAAACTTTGACGGAGAACTCGGTGCCGTTCTCTGAGAGCTTCTCGAAGATCTGGTGCAGCGTTCGGGGGATGATGCCGGCCAGAGGGTCCTAAAAAATCCAAAGAAACACAGGAAGTGCTGTTTGTATCATGTATGAAGCAGAGCGAGACTTTGAGGGGCCGAGACTTAGACGAGACCAAGACTTTTTTTTTTTTTTTTTTTTTTTTTACACGACTCAGCGTTTAATTTGCTCCAGAAACTTGAACACGTGCATCGATATCAGGCGTCAGATCCTTCTACACTTCTACAGGGACACATTTATCAGCCGGCAGTTCCAGCATGAACTCGTTGCTGGCTTGACCGAGTTGTGTACGACCCCTGGTGGACAGATTTGTAACAGCAGTTGCTTTGATTGGAAAACTGCGGCGCTCATTTTTACACGTCCTCGTCCTGCGAGCTGGATTGGACCCTCTGGCACGCCGTGTGTTTGACAAAGAGACGACTTGAAGCTGGAGCCAACAACAAATCCACAGAGGTTTCTGAACGCTGTATTGAGTTACAAGTAATCCGTTCTTTTGTCTGATACATCTGATCCCAGGATAATCAAATCAGATTAGAGTTTTATGAAAAGACATCCACGTTAAACTCACCTCCTCCCAGGTGAACTGCTCGTCCGGACTCCTCTCTCCTTCCATGGTGAACGTCTTCCCTGTTCCCGTCTGACCGTAACTAAAACGAGACGGTGGGAAAGTTATTAACGGTTCATGTTCCTCGAAACACATCGTTGGAGGACTTCTGTCGACGCTCACTCACGCAAAGACGGTGCAGTTGTATCCCATGATGACTTCGTCCAGGATGGGACAGACGACGCTCCGGTACACTTCGATCTGCTTCGCGGCCTGACCAAAAACCTGCAGAACAAATGTCAAATTTTAAAAAAAAGATGAACTGTCATGTTCTGGAAAAAACGATCAGCTTCAACATTCCCAAACATGTGGAGACGTCCGCGCCCATTTACCATGTCGAACGTGTAGGTCTTCCGCGACGCCTTGTCGTTCACCCCGCCCGTCTTCACCGTCACCTCCTTCCTGTTGGAGTCGCACTCGATGACCCCGTAGGACGACTTGCGCTCGATCTTGTTGAAAGGCCTGAAAGGACGTCAGCGTCAAAGTTAACCAACGAAGCGTGGCCACGACTGTCGATGATGAACTCACCAACAGACAACATGCATCACACGCGAAGGTTGAAACATTTGACACATGCTGCTGTACGACTGTTTGACCTCTGACCTCTTCATTAATATCTTTCAGCTAGCACTCAAACATCCAAATGTTTTTGTCATTGACCACGCTCTGTTTGGGCTTTTACCTCCAGCTCTGCAGCTTGCTGAATATAAAGACGACTTTGTAGCGTCTGTCTCATAACTGGCGTCGTCCCGTCTCTGCTCTTCAGTTTGTCTGGACGAAGAAGGTTCGCTTACGAAGTTTAATAAAACTCGGGGACCGTGATCGTCTCCAACACGTACGTGTTATTTATCCATTTCTGTTCTTTGTTCCAAATGTTTCACTTGATACCAATAAACAAACCGTAGAAAGAAAATCTCTTCCAATTCCTCCATAACTCAGAAAAGTCGACAGACATGAAAATATCTATGTCGTGTCCATGCCAGAACATCCACGTGTGTGAACTAGTATAATTTTCCCAACATAAAGCCAGCACACAGTGTGTAAAGAGCCTGCGCGGTCTAATGACGCCCACGTTTTTGGCCGCGAACGCGTCAAATTCAGCCTTCATTTAAAGAGTTTTAGCCTGAGAACCCAGAACAAACAGATGAACCCAAGCCAATGACTGGCACCTTCAAGCACCAGTTTGTCCATTTTTCCAGCACCTTTAAATAGGTAGCCTACTAGTTGTGTTTGCCATGATGGTCATGGGAAGCGCAGCGGTGCCACTGTATGGCATAATAATATGGGTCTAATTAGCATTATTTCATATGGTGGTAGATTGACTGTTTTGATTTTTAACTAATTGTGAACTGGCTTGTATTCTCAGCGTGTGAGCGGTGTATTGTGTAACCACCATAGCGCAATAACAGTGACCAACAGGTGTGGATAGTAGTCTACTGTTATTTCTCTGCAGAACACCAAGCGAGTATGATAACTGAGTTCTGCATGTAAAGGCGTCGGATCAAGCGCGTAGCCGCTTAGGAAACATTTTTGTTTTCTCTTGGTTTATTGAGATAGACATCACACAAATTTCAAGCATTTTCAAGCACTTCACAAAAAATTCAAGCATTTGCACAACCTTGAAAACACTGAATTGAAATTCAAGCATTTTCAAGGAATTCAAGCACCCGTGGGAACCCTGTTTTTTTTTAATGAATAAAATGTATAAACAAGGCTCCGAACTTCATGACCCAACAACAACTCTGGCGTGAATTCAACTGTTACAACGCTCGTCTTGTTTCAGTGTTCATTTAATGCTTATACGTATCACTGAGGTCTTAGTGTGCCGCTGCTGTACAGGAGGGCGTCACACTGAGGCGTTTCTAATGTTACAGCCCCATCATGTATGTATATCAGAACAGGCTCTCAGTTTGATGACAGATCCAGGCTGTACAAAGCCTCACGTAAACACATAAATACAAAGATAGACCATGTGCTTCATAAAAGTCGTTTTAGTCAGAGACTCAGAGACAAGAACTTTCCTTTGGGGATCGATAAAGTCAATCAATGAATCTATAAATTCTATTTTTTACTGTTAGTCACTTTAAACTTGTTGAATAAATATCGTGTTAAAGTCCATGTGGAGGAAGAACACAAAGTTGCATCCATGTAAAAAACAAGGGTCTACAACCAGGGGTCTGTGGCCCCCAGAGGTACTGCAGGGAGTCCACCAACTTCTATTTGCACTCCACACAGCTGTTGGCATTTAATAACCAATAATAAATGATGCATGAACTTTTTACCAATCATAAACACATACAGGATAACAGCCAAGCATATAAAGAGATTAATAATATAAATACAGTTATGCTAAAGTTATTATAGGCCGTGTGGGGCTCTCTGCTGTGCACTGTGATGACTTCCTGCGGCGAGTCTGAGGACTGAATCTGCCGTTATGAAGCTTGTCGTGTTTGTTAACTCTGTCAGAGAAATGTTGATTTATTTAACCGTTATATTTATTACGGAGGTCGTGGTTTGCAGTGGTGTTAAACTGAGAGCTGGTACTAATATTTACATAGACCTCTCTGACAGTTACAGAGAGTTAAAGACACGGCAGGTGGATAGTCGACATTTAAAATAACTTCACACTGAGACAATTATTTTTTAGTGTTTAAATATCGAATGTAACTCTGGGTGGCGGTGTCTCAGCATATTAAAGCGTCATTAAACAGGTTTGAAGCCTCCCTGTATCTCTGTCCGTACCTGCATCTGACGACCACCTGGATGTTTCTGCCCTTTTCATCCCGCTTGATGCCGCTCAGGTTGTGTGAAGCCATGTTTGCAGAGAGAAGTCCTCTGCAGCTGAAATCTGGAAAATAAGACAGTGACAGTCAGGACACACACTTTAAACCAGGACAGACACACACTTTACAGTCAGCCGGACGATGGACACACACTTTACAGTCAGCCGGACGATGGACACACACTTTACAGTCAGGACAGAGACTCACACTTTACAGTCAGGACTGAGACTCACACTTTACAGTCAGCCGGACGATGGACACACACACTTTACAGTCAGCCGGACGATGGACACACACTTTACAGTCAGGACAGAGGTTCACACTATACAGTCAGCCGGACGATGGACACACACTTTACAGTCAGATGGACGATGGACACACACTTTAAACCAGGACAGACACACACTTTACAGTCAGCCGGACGATGGACACACACTTTACAGTCAGGACAGAGACACACACTTTACAGTCAGCCGGACGATGGACACACACTTTACAGTCAGCCGGACGATGGACACACACTTTACAGTCAGCCGGACGATGGACACACACTTTACAGTCAGGACAGAGACACACACTTTACAGTCAGGACAGAGACACACACTTTACAGTCAGGACAGAGACACACACTTTACAGTCAAGATGGACACACACTTTACAGACAGCCGGATGATGGACACACACTTTACAGTCAGGATGGACACACACTTTACAGTCAGGATGGACACACACTTTACAGACAGTCGGACGATGGACACACACTTTACAGTCAGGACAGAGACACACACTTTACAGTCAGCCGGACGATGGACACACACTTTACAGACAGATGGACGATGGACACACACTTTACAGTCAGCCGGACGATGGACACACACTTTACAGTCAGGACAGACACACACTTTACAGTCAGATGGACGATGGACACACACTTTACAGTCAGATGGACGATGGACTCACACTTTACAGTCAGGACAGAGACTCACACTTTACAGTCAGGACAGAGACTCACACTTTACAGTCAGGACAGATGTATGCTGGACACACACTTTACAGTCAAGATGGACACACACTTTACAGACAGCCGGACGATGGACACACACTTTAAACCAAGACAGAGACACGCACAGTAATTCCCGGTGCCGTTGCCCGGTCAGCGGTGACAGCAGCCGGTCACAGCTCTCGTCAAACACCGTTAAACACGAGAGAGAGCCACCGGAGTAGATTAGCATGTTAGCAGAAGCTAAAAGTGGCGTTATTTCACGGTAACTTACCGAATCACGGTGTGTACGCTTCCCGCCTGTCCCTCTCCGGTGTATCCGCTTGTTGTTCACCCTCCGGTCTGATTTAAGAGTTATTACCGTGTCCTCTCTCTCCTCTCTACTCTCTGTCTTCACACACTTTTGCTCTGGCGCTCAAAAAAAAAAACCTCCGACAACATTCAAAGTACTTTTAAATTTGTCTCGACCAATGAGAGGCCGGCTAACGGCCAAACAAACGACACCATTGGTTTACAGAAGGCACGTGATCGCTGCAGCGCGGAGCACCATGGGAAGAAGACGGCGACATAAATGCCGCCAATTTTGCACTAGATGGCGACATTGTTGTTGATAACGTTTGAACGGTTATGTTTATTAAAATGACATTTAAAACATTAATTAGTGTTTTATTTACATAATTAGCGCGTATACACGGTGTGTAAAGAGTTAATTTGCACGAGTTTAGTTTAGAAGTTAGTTTAAATATCACTAAATGTGACACGTTTCATTTTTTGAGTGAAATTAAGTTTATTTTACTATTATTAAATCTGATTATTTTGTTTTTGTAACTCTAAACTTCTAATTTCATGACTTTATGTAAAATATACATTATCCTCTCCTTTGTTTATATGATTTTTCCCATTATCAGATCAAGTGTAAATGTTCAGACAGTCTCATGTATGCATGTTTAAATATGTTATCTCTGAATATAAAAAAATCTAACTATATAATTTTTTGTGGCAAAAGGATTTTTCAAAAGTCATTATTGAGTCTCAACAACAAGATTCCTGAGAGTTTGAGTTGTAAAGCACAAACTGGGTTAGTAAACAAAAAATATATATATATACATTTATCTTTATAATTAGGAGGATTAGTAATCTTGTTACCACTAACTGTCTTCTTACACTTTATTACAGTCTAATTTATCCGTATCGTTCATACTGTTATACAGTTTGGGCACTTTTCCTACGACACAGTCACACACCTCAAAAACTCCAGATACTAACTGTTCATGATGTCAGTATCTCTCAGGTATATGTTTTTATTTAAAAGGTATATTTAAGTCATGAAAATATTCCAGCGCACTTCAAGACTTACTTTAAATTTAGTCAACTCGCCCACCTTTAGATCTCCATCCTCCAAGGTTTCTCACATTTTTTGATGAGGTCAATTTACTATCAAATTTAGGACTATAATAACCTTTCCCACCGTCTCTATAAAATGTTACAAAAGATATTTAAAATTTAACTTAACTCATTTTGAAATTCTAACATAGCCTACACAAGACACTTTTATATCATGTTTTTGTTTTTACATTGCAATTATTGTTTTTATCATTATAACTGGTTGTTGATGTTAAACATATGTTTTTTCTATTACCAGTCTGTGATTACTAATTATATTATTTCCTTAAATAAGCCTCTCTCTGCACTTTACATTATTTGTTTTTTATGTCATTTTAACTGTGCAAGTATAAGTATAAGTATAAGTATATATATATATATATATATATATATATATATATATATATATATATATATATATATATATATATATATATATATATATATATAGTGCCTCTTCATTACAGCTAGAACCTATAAATCTAAACAAATAAAGCACAATATTAAATTAATAAATCACTTCATACATCACGCACTCTGTCTGTTTCAGGTTTATGAAGTGACCAGTGGCGAGCAGCAATCCATCTGCTGAGGACCGTCCACCCACTCGGCCCCCTGAGGACGCTGAGGGGGGTTGCCCTTTTCGCTCCGTCAACACACACACACACACACACACACACGCATTTATGCATGTATGGATTCAAACACACGTGTGACAACAATAAAAACCCCTTTTGTTGTTTACTCACATATTACGCCAAAATTTCGTTTGCTAACGGAGAGTTAGCAACACAAGCTAACGTAACTTAGATTAGATATATACTTTATTTATTTATGCCACCACAGGGAAATTCACTTGTAACAGCAGCAAGATAGAAAAACAAAAGTAGAAGAGGCCAAAACAAAAACAAAAAAACAATAAACAGACAGTTTTTTACTATGCTACTATTACTATGCCATGAAATGCAACTAAGACGTTACACGTCATGGCCTGTAGAAACGTCCAACGGCCATCCAGCCAGTGCCATTTATTCGCTACATGTTTTACTGACCACCACCTAAGACAAGTCAGTACATATTCAGGTTTCAACTAATGTGGAGTTTGAAGTGGAAGGTTACAGTTCCCAGACTGGGAGTTGAACGCAGGCCACCTGAGGAAAAACCAAGAATCCTAACCGCTAAACCATATAGGACATACAACCAAGGAAAGGCCTGAAAACAGCCGCCGTGTTGATACAGCAAATACTTTTCAAAGCAACATCAACAAATAGTAACTTTAGCTAGCAAACTGACTACCAGTAGCTTCTTACTGCTCGTTCTAACAAAATAACTAAACTAACTAAAAATATTAATAAATATCTAATTTCTCAACCTGGATATCAGCTGCTTATATATGTAAATTAGTATTATTTTTTAAAAATGTAGTGGGTGTGGCTTATAATCAGGTGCGCTCTGTAGTCCAGGAAAATACAGTAGTTAGCATTCCACTACTACTACTCTTTGCTAAGTTACCCGTTTGATAGTGTTAATGTTTGAAACACTATTAAACTGTAAGTTTAGGCAGGAAGTGGTCGAATGCTAATGTTAGCTGTTGTTTCCCGTAACTAATCTGTCCAAGTCAGCATGGTAACAATGGCTAGGAAGTTGTAGAAAGTTGGCCAACAGAAGTTTGTAGCCTTTCACTTGTTTCCATGTAGTGAAAACTTTGAGTTGAACCCGGGCCGCTGGGGTGAAAACCAGGAATCCTAACCGCTAGACCATATGAACATAAAAAAGACAATTGCCGCCATCCAGACATGGTATGTGATTTCTTCAAGTTTACGAATTATGGCACATTTTATGGCAACAGACCTTGATATACTTTGTTAGCTATATAGTTAGCATCCCACTACTGCCTATAGCTGAAGTTACCGTTTGACAGTGTTAACGTTAAAAAACACTATCAAACGGTTACGTTAACTAGGAAGTGGTGGATTGCTAATGTTAGCTATTGTAGCTAATGTGTTGTTTACAGCGTAAGACGACCTTTTGTCCCTCCGTATGTTCACTGTCCATCCTCCAAATCAACGTGGTTACATTAACTAGGAAGTTAGAGCCCAGGAAAAATTGCAGTTCCCATACCGGGAGTCGAACCCGGGCCGCCTGGGTGAAAACCAGGAATCCTAACCGCTAGACCATATGGGACATGTTCATAAGAAGAAAATGGCTGCCATCCAGACATGGTGAATTGTCTTTTTCAGATCTGTGGTTAAAACTTTTTAAGATTTACATTTACTATGCAGACAAACATAAATCAACCCAAAAGAATTTAGTTATCAGTTAATAATAATGCAGACTTTCCAAAGATGCTGAACATGTTAGAACGTTAGTGTTTGTGGTCGTTCTTCGTCTCCATCTTTAGCAGCTCCGGCCTCCACGTCCAGCCAAAGAAACATCTCTCTGTTACAATCTGCCGTCCAGCAGAAAACCCTCTTCATTACCATAACAATTTTAACTGCGAGGGTGGAAGCAAAGTGAGGTGGGAACAATCGTATTGTTTCTCCCCCCCTACTCACTCTCTCTCTCTCTCTCTCTCTCTCTCTGTCCACATCTCTCTCTATCTTTTTGTCACTGACATCCCACTCGGACCCCGGGTGACGATGACCCTTTCCGGGGGCGAGGCAGAAATCCAGAGCGGGTAACTTTGTGGTCAAACGTTTGGCTTCATTCACCTCGAGAAGCATCTCCGATCCATCTCCATCGTACCCATCTCTTCATCTGTTCATCTGTTCGTCATCTGCCTCTGTGGAGAGCGAGGAGGAAGGAAGAGGAAGAGGAGGCCGGCTGGACGTCGTCTCGTCGGACCCTGACGGAGAACAAGGAGGATTTCTCTTCACGGCAGGTTTAAAGTGAGTTTGAGGCTCGTTCTTTTGTCACATGAGGAAGCTGGTGGAGGGAGATCTTTGCAGATCTGGAAACTAAAGTCTTTGAGGCTTTTTAGAGGCTTGATTTCTGGTTGTTCTGTGTCTCCTGAAGCTCAACTTTAAGATGTGGTTACATCAATAAACATGAGAGGGTTCATGTGTTTTAGGAGATTAGAAGATGCTTTAAAAACGTCTGAAATGATCTGTGAAACACGTTCAGATGAGATAAGAAGATGTTTTGAAGAAGGGAAATAATGTGAAAATATGATTCTTGTAAAGCTTTTCTTCTTCTGCGGTAGTTCTCTTTGTAAAATCAGGATAAAATATCCTCTAATATTTTATATTGTTTGCACATTTCTCTGCTGTGAGGACAGAAATTTAAAGATGCCAGTAAAAGGCTAGTGAAAGTTCCGCCTTCTTAAATGTGAAGAATTGTTTTATTTTGTCTTCTAAAAGGTACAAACCTTCAAAATAAAAGCTGAAGTTAGACCCTAAGGTGGTTCTTTATGGAGAACATTCATCAGTCCTGCAGGGCACATCAAATAATTACATTTATTATGAAGTTACACCAGAAGTTAGATCGTTTTCATAAATTTTTAATGCACCATCGGGTAAATTACTTCTTTAATTAGTTCTTTATGACTTTATATAAAGAAGAAGTTTTTTTTGGTGCTAAACAAATTGAAAGATATAAACAATATAAATTCATGTCCAGTATGTAAAAACAAAAAGAGCAGCACAGTTTGTTTGAGATATTTAACTTTTAACCTGAAGATAAAGATAATTTCTAAAGCAGCTGCTAGTTCAAGACGCGTCTGTTCAAACTGCATCTCTGTTGGTTTTTATCAAAAGTAAACTTTAATGTGACTTTAAGGTTAAAAAAATGTTAATTATTAGTTATTACATCACTTAACAGCAAAAACAGGTTCTCAGAGTGTATTCAACTAAATATTTTGAGGATGAAACAAGCTCAGGGAAGTTATTTAAAGTTATATATGTGGAAAAACTGTTGATGCTAATTAGATTGTTTGTTGTAATTGGTGTAAATAGTCACAATTTAATGCTGATTTCTTAAGACTGTTCTGAGAGCAGCAGATTTAAGAATGATATTTACAACCACATTTTTGTGGCTGCCGTCATGTTGTCCATGCATGTGCAACTTTTCCTTTGTGTCGATGCGTTCTTCACAGATTATCGAGTATTCTCTCACTGTGTGCTCCTCTGACTGGACCACCTTATGAAACTCATTGGTAAACCTGATATCACAGGAGAGCGGCGACACTTTCTGGCTTGCGTAGATACTGTTGAAGCCATTCACAGCGGCTCCGTGTCATTGACGTGCCTGTCTATTATCCGACACTCAGCAGTCAATACGTTTCCCATGAATATGCAATTGCTGCCATTGACGGCTCGGTCGGAGGGTTCATCGCCTGAACCTTTTTCCACGAAGCCGTGACTCCTCATCTGACGATCATCTGCAGGCTGGTGGAGAGTTTTAAAAAATGAGAAAGAGATGATTTATGGCACTTTACTGACACGACGCCTACGTGTTTATTAAGTGTTACGGTGCTTCGTGAGGTACTTTAAGGCCTCGCAGATCATTTATCAAACATTTACTTGGAGTGTTTCGTAATGTAACAGCGCCACGGGGTGAAACCAGGAGAAATGTTTTGTTCCTAAATGAATCATCCACCGTTTAAAAGAAACACCTACAGCTTCTGGTAGCAGGAAATTCAGATGATTTATGGCGTCTATTTAAAGTCTGAGCGTCTTTTGTTGGGATAAAATGATTCAACCTAATGTCAGCACGGATCAAATCTTTCACAGAACGAGGGAGTCTGTCCAAACTTCACAAAGATCATC
Source organism: Collichthys lucidus (assembly GCA_004119915.2). NCBI lineage: Eukaryota > Metazoa > Chordata > Actinopteri > Sciaenidae > Collichthys > Collichthys lucidus. The sequence continues at coordinate 897,381 of CM014100.1, read as the reverse complement.
AACTCTTCAACAAGACGTGGTGGATAGAATCAGGTTTGAGGCGTCTAGACGTCAAACGAACGTGAAGAACTCGATTAAAAGTGGATTACTGTTGGCGTTAAAGCCAGTCTGAGGCAAAATCTTGATATTTCTTCATCAAAGCGACCTTTTTTGTTTCGTTCATGCTCCCGTAGGTGTCAATACGACGCCTCGGAGGTCACGCATGTTGCCCGAACAGCAGATGACTCCATTAAAAACCTCAAAGAACGGGGGTAGTTTGGTTGTTTTTTGTTGGGTTTTTCGGTGACGTTCGGTTGCAAAAATGGTAAAGAGGGTCGGCGGCAGGCGGTAAGCCCGACCTGAGCGTCGTTTTTTTTCCAAGAGAGACGAAGACAAAGATCCATATTAACAAAAAAAGCCCCGCAGATGACAGATGATTAATCGGCGTGGTGGGGTCTGCCGAGCCGCCGGACCCCCGGCTGACACCCCGAGCCACCAAACACAAAACCAAAAACCCCCCAGAGCCTCGGCGGCCCGGAGGAGCGTGGGCGAAGGGTGGAAGCAGGGCACCGTCCCCACGGAGCTGTGTGTGTGTGTGTGTGTGTGTGTGTTTGTGTGTGTGTGTGTGTGTGTGTGTGTGGAGAGAGAGAAAGATTGTGTGTGTGTGTGTGTGTGTGTGTGTGTGTGTGTCTGTGTGTGTGTGTGTGTGTGTGTGTGTGTGGAGAGAGAGAAAGATTGTGTGTGTGTGTGTGTGTGTGGGTGGATTTGTGTGCGTTTGTTCGACAGATCCTGACACAGAAAGTGTGTGTATGTTGCAGAAGTAAAGTGTGTATTTTTGCATGCATGTGTGTGTGTGGGAGTGTTTCCTAAATGTGTGCATTCTAAGTGTGTTCACTGCAGTGTGTGTGTGTGTGTGTGTGTGTGTGTGTTTGTGTGTGTGTGTGTGTGTGCGTCGACCAAACCCCCATCTGCCACAGGGTGGGCGGCTCGCCACACAACGACAATACACACCAACATTTTTGTAACTGTGGGCGTTCAAAAGGCTCGGAGAGCTGCAGTCCTCCTGCTCGCTCTGTGCGTCTCCACAGCTCAGCGATCCGTCTTCATCCTGATCAACTCTCCAATCAGCAGATCAATAAATCAGAGCGCCACAGCCTCAGTGTGTTCACTCGTCTACACTCCAGACGCTTTCCTGTTAAAGCTTCTAATGTGAACCGCAGACGAGAAGCAGCAAACTTCTGTTTCCAATGCTGAGTTCTATGAACTGCAGATAGCACTATGAGCTAGCATCAGCGTGAACCTTCCAGTGAACACCAACCAAACTCACAGATCCAGAGAAAGAGATCCAAAAGAACCTCTGAGACCTCCATAAGAACCCCTAAAACCCCTGAAAGAACCTCTGAGACCTCCATAAGAACCCCTAAAACCCCTGAAAGAACCTCTGAGACCTCCATAAGAACCCCTAAAACCCATAAAAGAACCTCTGAGACCTTCATAAGAACCCCTAAAACCTCTAAAAGAACCTCTGAGACCTCCATAAGAACCCATAAAACCCATAAAAGAACCTCTGAGACCTCCATAAGAACCCCTAAAACCCCTAAAAGAACCTCTGAGACCTCCATAAGAACCCCTAAAAGAACCTCTGAGACCTCCATAAGAACCCCTAAAAGAACCTCTGAGACCTCCATAAGAACCCCTAAAAGAACCTCTGAGACCTCCATAAGAACCCCTAAAACCCCTAAAAGAACCTCTGAGACCTCCATAAGAACCCCTAAAACCCCTAAAAGAACCTCTGAGACCTCCATAAGAACCCCTAAAACCCCTAAAAGAACCTCTGAGACCTCCATAAGAACCCCTAAAACCTCTAAAAGAACCTCTGAGACCTCCATGAGAACCCCTAAAAGAACCTCTGAGACCTCCATAAGAACCCCTAAAATAGGGTGACCAGACGTCCTCTTTTCCCCGGACATGTCCTACTTTTGGGACCAAAAAAAATGTCCGGGGGGATTTTCAAAATCGTCCGGGATTTCGTGCGAATGTCTCAAAACACAATGTATTGCCAATAGAATTCCACTCCGTTCCGTTTTACTCCATTCCAGGTTTCTCTGTGTCGCTCTCAAATTAGTCACGCCCTTCTCAACTTCAGTCACTGCTTTTTAGTCTTGAGTTGCTAGTGTGTTCACAAGCGAAACGGAAGCAGAGCAGAGTAGCACATGTGCGTCCGCAGCTACAATGCCTAAACGCAAGTGCTGGGCTGAAACACTGACATCATGGGTCTCGCCAGCGCTTTATATGGTTGCGGCCCGCTACGCTAAAATTTCAGACCGCAACGGCAATTTCCCCCCGTTACGTTATTTTTAATATAGCGTAAGGGCTGTTTTCAGTTTTCGTCACCATCGTCAAAAGTTTTTTTTTTCCTGTTAGCGGAGCCGGCGCCCCCTCTACCTCGTCAACCCCCCGCACCCGGGGGGACAGACTGATCGGGGCGCACGGCGCATCCAGGTGCGCACGAGAAAATCTTCGTCGGGGGGGGGGTGTCTTGGTACAATAAGGTGTCCTCTTTTTCAACTACCCAAATATGGTCACCCTACCTAAAACCTCTAAAAGAACCTCTGAGACCTCCATAAGAACCCCTAAAACCTCTAGCTCTATGAGCTAGCGTCAGCGTCTACCGTCCAGTGAACTTTGGGGTTAGCTACTGTTAGCTACTTTAGCAAGTGTTTTGGCTAAAGCTATTTTATTGTTATTGTTGGAGGGGAAGTCAACCTTGACAGGAAGTAATCAAACATGCACAACGAGTTGCACTGTGGGTAATGTATGCCCCAGGTTTTGATAAGGCAGTTTGAGCTAACAGCAGCTAACAAACTGAGCTAACATGAGCTAACAGCAGCTAACAAAGTGAGCTAACATGAGCTAACAGCAGCTCACAGACTGAGCTAACATGAGCTAACAGCAGCTAACAAACTGAGCTAACATGAGCTAACAGCAGCTAACAGACTGAGCTAACATGAGCTAACAGCAGCTAACAAAGTGAGCTAACATGAGCTAACAGCAGCTCACAGACTGAGCTAACATGAGCTAACAGCAGCTAACAAACTGAGCTAACAGACTGAGCTAACATCAGCTCACAGACTGAGCTAACATGAGCTAACATCAGCTCACAGACTGAGCTAACATTAGCTAACATCAGCTAACAGACTGAGCTAACATAAGCTAACAGCAGCTAACAAACTGAGCTAACAGCAGCTACAGCTGTCAGCAGTTTACTTCACTGTCCATCATAAACTCTGTAAATCACAGAGTTGAGTGTGTGTGTGTGTGATTGTTGTTAAACGTGTCTCTGACATAGATGAATCATCTCAGTGTGTGTGTGTGCGCGTGTGTGTGCGTGCGCGCGTGCTCAATGTATCCGGATACCGACCATATAAGAAGACGCAGCAGCTCCTCTGCGCGCGCACCGGACGATCCATTTATGGTGCGGAGCGTGACCGGAATTCCTCCTGATGGAGCTCCTCCATCACTTTAACGTTTGAATCTCCGTGAGCGTGAAGGAGGCGGGAAGCACGTGCTGATGTTTGGCGTTGATTTGTTTCCACGTGTCGTCACGGCTCCTCCACCAGCTCCCTGTTGTTGTTGTTGTTGTTGTTGTTGTTGTTTGGCTCTTTAAAGTCCATATATGGGTAATGACGTCACGGGACACCCAGAGATCCCCCCATCACGTCCTTTATAACCCACAATGCACCGACCCAGCAGATACTCACGGCTGAGGGAAACCTCCATCATGTCTGAGAGAGTCTGAGGCATCAGGCAGCATGAGCGCGAGGCTGGTGGATGAAGTGTCGGTGTCTCTCCGCAGCCAGGTGGAGGCAGGTGCGGTTGTGTTTAAGGAGGAGGCTGTAGGTGAAGAGGAGCATGGCGGTGGTAAGATGTTCAGACCGCTTCAGGTGTGACAGCGGGATGTGTGGTTGTCAGTCTAACAGGTTGCTCCTCCTGTCTTCCTGTCTGCAGGTGATCACGGCTCACCTGAGCTCGGCGACTTGGCGCACTACCTGGCAACTTTACGCGCGCACCCGGTGGCGTTTACCGGCAAGTTCTCGGTGGATTCCAGAGGCGCGGGAGCACCGTGGACACCTGGGGACGTCATCAACGTGGTCAGCGCTGACATCGCCGTCCCGGAGTCACCTTCAGCATCACCTGAGATCTACACAGGTGGAGGAGGAGGAGGAGCGGACGCAGGGGACGGTGCCATGGCGCACGGCCAGCCGGACATCAGCCACATGTACGCGCCCCCTCATCCACACCCACACCCCCACCCGGCCCCGTCCTACTCCTGCAGCGCGGATATGTACCAGGATCCGTCAGCAGGGGGGTACCTGGCGACCTCCACCTGCGCCGTGTCCTACCACCCGCCCCCGTCCTACAGCTCGGTGCCCAAACCGACCGTGGACGGCGCCGCGCTGCTGTCCATCATGCCCGAGTACGGAGGCTTCTACCAGCAGAGCTGCCAGAGGGACCTCCAGAGCGGCTTCCCGGAGCGGAAGTCCCTCCCGTACCCGCTGGACCCCCTCCGGGTGCCTCCGCCTCTCACGCCGCTCAACACCATCAGGAACTTTACGCTTGGCGCGCCATCACCGGCTGCCGACGGCCCGATGGCCGCCGCTTTCCCCGGCCACCAGAACCTCCCACTCAGGCCCATCCTAAGACCCAGGAAGTACCCGAACCGACCGAGCAAGACGCCCGTCCACCAGAGGCCGTACCCGTGCCCGGCGGAGAGCTGTGACCGCAGGTTCTCCCGGTCCGACGAGCTGAGCAGACACCTGCGCATCCACACCGGCCACAAACCTTTCCAGTGCCGCATCTGCATGCGGAACTTCAGCCGCAGCGACCACCTCACCACCCACATCCGCACGCACACCGGGGAGAAGCCGTTCTCCTGCGACCAGTGCGGGAGGAAGTTCGCCCGGAGCGACGAGAGGAGGCGGCACATGAAGATCCACCTCCGGCAGAAGGAGAAGAAGTCCTCCGCGTCCTCCTAATCCTCACCGCGCACGGAGCTCCACCCACGCTGCTGAATGTAAACTCTGTGAATCACGCAGCCAACAGCCCGCGACTCCACCCTGAAGCTTAACTTATATGAGATGTAAATGTCTCCATCTCCTCAGGGATTCAAAGTAACAATCCAGGTGAGCCGCACCTGAAGGTGGAGGCTTTACTGCTGCTGACGGTGGTTCGGTTTCCATTGATGCACAAAAAAATTCAGCCACAACACGAAGTCACAGAAAAAAGATTCCTGATGGAGCAGCTCCACCTTCACAAACAGATATTTAAAGCCAGGCTCAGTCTTTTATATGACACACTGTAAAAAGTGTTAACACTGTTTTTACGGTAAAAAAAACAACAACTGGCAGCTGTGCCAGTTTTTTACCGTAATAAAAACCTTTTCTAATATTACAGTAAAAAGATGTTAGCCCTGTTGATTTTACAGTTACAACCACCAACATATGGCAGTCCGTAAAATATGCCTTTAAATATCACAGTGATTTACTGAATGAACAAAGGTTTAAATATGACTGAAGGTAAAACACGGTCTTTTATATCTGCAGACATTCTTTAACTAAATCTCACTAACGATGTTTTAAGCGGTGCGTTCACTGTTCACAGGAAATGTTTGTCTGGGTGAAGACAGGGAGCGACAACAGAGTGATGTCACAGTGCACCTGAGAGGCGCTGTGAGGTCACGAATCAGGGCGGGGCTACAGGTGTGACACTCAGCAAAATGAAGCTTTTTTTAAAACCTGTTTTTTTTGTTAATGTTCGGAGACGTGGAGGTGATTTTAATGTTCGATATCTGACAGCCTGATCATTTCTACCTGATGAATGTGAGCGAACGAGTCACTGAACAAAAATAAAAGTTTTGTTTTTGTGTTTGATCATTTTTATGCAAACGAGTTGAGCACTAGAGCTTTTTATTCTGCTGGACTGACAATGCTTCTTGTCAATGCAAATAAATGTTGACCTGTCGAGTTGATGTGGCTCTCTGCTGTCGCTGCTTTTAGCTCTGTGAAAACATGTCAGGAACCAATAACCAACACTCAGACAACCTTATCATGCTTTCACCATCACCTAGTGTTTCTGTAGCGTTGTCAGAACGTTCCAAAACAAACATATCATCAGCTTGAAGTGCACAATTCATTACGTGTCCGTAACAACTCGAGATAAACACATGATCACAGACCGACTGTCAGTTCAGCAGCAATATAATCCAAATTCAAGGGCTTTCTCAAGGACTTTCCAGGCCCAATTTGCTCAAATTCAAGGACCAAACAGCAGAATTTCAGGCACAGATAAATGTTTCAAAAACATTTTTTATAAAGAGAAGAAGCAGAACATTAAACGACCAGTGTGAAGGATGTAGTAGCATTTAGTTGCTGATTGCAACACCCTCGCCTCACCCAGTCGTCCTCAGTGTGAAAGTGAAACTTGAAGAGACAGCATTTAGTTTGTCCATTGTGGGCTGCTGTAGAAACATGTTAGACTCTGTGGAAGAGGAGCCTTGAATCTAACACACAAACATCACATTTCAAGGACTTTCCAGGCCCAATCTACTCTGCAGGACGTCACGGAGACTACGTCCAGGTTTTACACAGTCTGTGACAGTCATGGAGACTACGTCCAGGTTTTAGACAGTCTGCAGGACGTCACGGAGACTACGTCCAGGTTTTAGACAGTCTGCAGGACGTCACGGAGACTACGTCCAGGTTTTAGACAGTCTGCAGGACGTCACAGAGACTACGTCCAGGTTTTAGACAGTCTGTGGGGACGTCACAGAGACTACGTCCAGGTTCAGCGGGGACGTCACAGAGACTACGTCTAGGTTTTAGACAGTCTGCGGGGACGTCAAAGAGACTACGTCCAGGTTTTAGACAGTCTGCGGGGACGTCACAGAGACTACGTCCAGGTTTTAGACAGTCAGGGGGACGTCACGGAGACTACATCCAGGTTTTAGACAGTCTGTGAGGACGTCACAGAGACTACGTCCAGGTTTTAGACAGTCTGTGGGGACGTCACAGAGACTACGTCCAGGTTCAGCGGGGACGTCACAGAGACTACGTCTAGGTTTTAGACAGTCTGCGGGGACGTCACAGAGACTACGTCCAGGTTTTAGACAGTCTGCGGGGACGTCACAGAGACTACGTCCAGGTTTTAGACAGTCTGCAGGGACGTCACAGAGACTACGTCCAGGTTTTACACAGTCTGTGACAGTCATGGAGACTACGTCCAGGTTTTAGACAGTCTGTGACAGTCATGGAGACTACGTCCAGGTTTAGCGGGGACGTCACAGGGACTACGTCCAGGTTTTAGACAGTCTGCGGGGACGTCACAGGGACTACGTCCAGGTTTTAGACAGTCTGTGACAGTCATGGAGACTACGTCCAGGTTTTAGACAGTCTGTGACAGTCATGGAGACTACGTCCAGACAGTCTTTGTATTTCATGTGTTTGCTTCGGGCTGTTTCTCAGCAGCAGGTGTCTCTTGGTGTTTTTCTTTCCGTCGGTCCGTCCGTGTTGCGGAGATGAACTCGAGGGCACAGCAGAATGTTAAATGGCGTGTTATGTTATGGTTGCTAACTGCATCACGGCGTGTCAATAAATACCGCAGGCTGCTGCTGATCGTCCATGGAGAGAGTAAACACGATAACACGACACTTTGACGTCACTCCGTCTGCACGCTCGGCTGTGAAATCATCGCGTTGACGTCGGACGGTCACCGTGGAGCAAAGGATGTTTTCTGAAACTGTCACGAAGTCGTATCAGCGTGAGATCAGAGGGAGGCCATGAGGGCCACATGACAACCACACAAAGCTGAGCTGAGCACAGACGTCTAACCCTGGAAAACACTGGAGGAAACAGACTGTAGTACAGAAGCAACGAGCTGTGAATTCTTCTCTGGGACGAACTTCCAGAGTAAAACTCTGCGTGATGCGGCTGCATGTGAAGGTTCCCTGTGGGAATCTTTGGCCTCCACATCCAGCTTCCTGTCTATACCCTGTGGACCAAAGCCTCAGTCAAGGAACACATTTAGATCCACTCGGGCTGAAGAGTCTGAGGAATGAAGTCACGCAAACCTCAGATCAGCTCCCGAAGAAACACAAGAAGATTTAGAGACTGTCTAAAACCTGGACGTAGTCTCCGTGACGTCCCCGCAGACTGTCTAAAACCTGGACGTAGTCTCCGTAACGTACCGCAGACTGTCTAAAACCTGGACGTAGTCTCCGTGACGTCCCCGCAGACTGTCTAAAACCTGGACGTAGTCTCCGTAACGTACCGCAGACTGTCTAAAACCTGGACGTAGTCTCCGTGACGTCCCCGCAGACTGTCTAAAACCTGGACGTAGTCTCCGTGACGTCCCCGCAGACTGTCTAAAACCTGGACGTAGTCTCCGTGACGTCCCCGCAGACTGTCTAAAACCTGGACGTAGTCTCCGCGACGTCCCCGCAGACTGTCTAAAACCTGGACGTAGTCTCCGTGACGTCCCCGCAGACTGTCTAAAACCTGGACGTAGTCTCCGTGACGTCCCCACAGACTGTCTAAAACCTGGACGTAGTCTCCGTGACGTCCCCGCAGACTGTCTAAAACCTGGACGTAGTCTCCGTGACGTACCGCAGACTGTCTAAAACCTGGACGTAGTCTCCGTGACGTCCCCACAGACTGTCTAAAACCTGGACGTTGTCTCTGTGTCTCTGTAAGACTCGACATGACAAACCTCAAAAGAGTTTGCAGTCTACAAACACACAGACCTTCTGCTGTTTACAGTTGTGTTGTAAATTTACAAGCTGTGTGTGTGTGTGTGTGTGTGTGTGTGTGTGTGTGTGTGTGTGTGTGTGTGTGTGTGTGTCAGCATCATAATTCATCCTGTTTATTTGCTTTGGACGACCTACGCAGGGCTTCCACAGTTTGGCCGACATCACGAGCTAAAAGCGTCTGAGCTCTGAATCACGGCGTCTATTTTCAGCCCGCCTCACTTCCTGCTAATAAAAACACACAAACACGACAACACTGCTTCAGGAGGGCGGCCATGTCACGTGCTGACCACACACACACACACACACACACACACACACACACACACACACACACACACACACACACACACACACACACACACGGTGTATTTTCGGTGAGGCCTCATGTCACATTGTGAGTAGGTGGGTGTCAGGCTGGAGACGGAGGTGGTGACGTGTCCGTGGATGGAGCTGGTTACTGCCTCCGTATGAACGAGGCCGTCCTGGTGGTTCAGTGGGCCGGAGCACGACGTGGCACATTCTGGGTTCAAATCCGGCTCGTTCACACAACAACAGGCCTGAGATGAGACTGACAGAGTGGACACAGTCAGCACGTCCATCTGTCCTCATCATGTCAGCCTCAGAGGCATGACTAACTCTGAGGACACTTAAAGGACCAACAACACGCCGCTGTTAGCTCATGTTAGCTCAGTTTGTTAGCTGCTGTTAGCTTATGTTAGCTCAGTCTGTTAGCTGCTGTTAGCTCATGTTAGCTCAGTTTGGTAGCTGCTGTTAGCTCATGTTAGCTCAGTTTGGTAGCTGCTGTTAGCTCATGTTAGCTCAGTCTGTTAGCTGCTGTTAGCTCATGTTAGCTCAGTCTGTTAGCTGCTGTTAGCTCATGTTAGCTCAGTCTGTTAGCTCATGTTAGCTCATGTTAGCTCAGTTTGGTAGCTGCTGTTAGCTCATGTTAGCTCAGTCTGTTAGCTGCTGTTAGCTCATGTTAGCTCAGTCTGTTAGCTGCTGTCAGCTCATGTTAGCTCAGTTTGGTAGCTGCTGTTAGCTCATGTTAGCTCAGTCTGTTAGCTGCTGTTAGCTCATGTTAGCTCAGGTTGGTAGCTTCTGTTAGCTCATGTTAGCTCAGTCTGTTAGCTGATGTTAGCTCATGTTAGCTCAGTCTGTTATGGCGCTTCTCCACTGGCTGGTACCAGCTTGACTTGGTTCGACTCTACTCGACTCGACACGGTTTGGTTTGGGAGCTACCGTTCTCCACTAAAAATAGTTGAGGTACCAGTTGCTATGGTGACCGGAACACACACACAGGAAGTATCTGACTTTAACGCGCGCACAGAGAGGAGAGCACTAGATGTTTATATGTTTAAGAGAAAGATGGACGAAAGTATTATATTTCTGATTCTTGGCCTTTGGCTGTTTGCCACATTTCAACGGCAAGTGGCTTATCGAGCAAGGCTGAAAGCAGCAAGGCGGCGGACCGCAGAAAAAAGACGAAGAGTTTGGGAGGTCGTTTTATCGTGTGAGGGAGTGACTCGGAAGCGACACTTGGCAATAATGACTACGTCACCATTTAGTATCGGCTCAGCCCGTTTGGAACCTCGGCAAAGGTGGTACTAGAAATTGTACCGGGTACCGGGTACCAAGTTTTAGTAGTGGAAAAGCAAAAAAGCCGAGTAGAGTCGAACCGAGTCGAGCTGGTACCAGCCAGTGGAGAAGCGCCATTAGCTGCTGTTAACTCAGTTTGTTAGCTGCTGTTAGCTCATGTTAGCTCAGTTTGGTAGCTCATGTTAGCTGATGTCAGCTCAGTTTGATAGCTGCTGTTAGCTCAGTCTGTTAGCTGCTGTTAGCTGATGTTAGCTAAGTTTGGTAGCTGCTGTTAGCTCAGTTGGTAGCTGCTGTTAGCTCATGTTAGCTCAGTCTGGCAGCTGATGATAATGATCTGTTAGCTCATGTTAGCTCAGTTTGGTAGCTGCTGTCAGCTCATGTTAGCTCGGTTTGGTAGCTGCTATTAGCTCAGTTTGTTAGCTGCTGTCAGCTCATGTTAGCTCAGTTTGGTAGCTGCTGTTAGCTCATGTTAGCTCAGTCTGTTAGCTGCTGTTAGCTCATGTTAGCTCAGTCTGTTAGCTGCTGTTAGCTGATGTTAGCTCAGTCTGTTACCTGATGTTAGCTCAGTTTGTTAGCTGCTGTTAGCTCATGTTAGCTCAGTTTGGTAGCTTATGTTAGCTTATGTTAGCTCAGTTTGGTAGCTGCTGTTAGCTCAGTTTGGTGGCTGCTGTTAGCTGATGTCAGCTCAGTTTGATAGCTGCTGTTAGCTCAGTCTGACAGCTGCTGTTAGCTGATGTTAGCTAAGTTTGGTAGCTGCTGTTAACTCATGTTAGCTCAGTCTGGCAGCTGATGATGATGATCTGTTAGCTCATGTTAGCTCAGTTTGGTAGCTGCTGTTAGCTCATGTTATCTCAGTTTGGTAGCTGCTGTCAGCTCGTTAGCTCGGTTTGGTAGCTGCTGTTAGCTCAGTCTGGTAGCTGCTGTTAGCTCAGTTTGGTAGCTGCTCTTAGCTCATGTTAGCTCAGTTTGGTAGCTGCTGTTAGTTCATGTTATCTCAGTTTGGTAGCTGCTGTTAGCTCATGTTATCTCAGTTTGGCAGCTGCTGTTAGCTGATGTCAGCTGCTGTTAGCTCAGTTTGTTAGCTCATGTTAGCTCAGTTTGGTAGCTGCTGTTAGCTCATGTTATCTCAGTTTGGTAGCTGCTGTCAGCTCGTTAGCTCGGTTTGGTAGCTGCTGTTAGCTCAGTGTGGTAGTTGTCAATGTCCAACATAAAGTGTTTAAAAGACTTGAATTTACATCGCAGGCCTCTTCTTCTTCTTCAGCGGTTGTGGTGCAGCCCCTTTTTATTTCACGCAGGTTTGTTTTGGTCGTCTTGATTTAAAGACTTTATTAATTATTAACGTGAAGCGTACGTGAGCTGCTGCTGCTGCTGCTGGACTTTCCCTTCCTGTCACTGCAGTTGATTGTATCTGAGTAATGACCAGGGGCAAAGATCATTAAAAGTTAAATAGTCTGTGGCATGCTGGGTATTGTAGTGCACTGTCCTGGCAGTTAGTTGGTTTTTAAAGTAATCTATTACTTTACAGGAAGGCCACCTGTGTTCAGGTAAAGGAGTGTGGCGGTAACACTGACTCAGGTGTGGTCATGTTTGAATGAAGGTCTGTGTATGTCAGTGAGCGCAGTGCTGCTGGCTGTCGGACTACACGTCCCACAATGCACCAGGTGTAAACTGTGACACGCAGTGTCGGTGCGGACGTGTTTGACAGTTACTCCGCAATGGGGCGCTGAAGTCTGTGACCCGAACAGAACCCGAGTATTGGGACGGTCACGTGATCGTCGTGCTACTGACCTACGTGCAAATCCTCACGTGCTCACGGTCAAATACTTAAAAACAAACAAACATCTGAGCGCGTAAAGCAAAAAGCTCATCAGATGAACGTGCTGTCACGTGCTGTCACGACCAAAGACACGACAACACAAGAGGTCTCACTCCGCCGCCATTTTATTTTACCACAACGTCAACTAAAAAAGTGTTTTAATAAAAAATGTTTTGCACATTAATGATGTTGTTCAAGTTTGACACGTTACCTTAAAGAAGAAAGACGAATCCTCTTAAAAAATACGAGAAATTTAAATGTTTTTACTTTACAGCTAACCCTTTAGCTTTTACTTTACAGCTAACTGTTTAGCTTTTACTTTACAGCTAACTGTTTAGCTTTTACTTTACAGCTAACCGTTTAGCTTTTACTTTACAGCTAACTGTTTAGCTTTTACTTTACAGCTAACCGTTTAGCTTTTACTTTACAGCTAACTGTTTAGCTTTTACTTTACAGCTAACCGTTTAGCTTTTACTTTACAGCTAACCGTTTAGTTTTTACTTTACAGCTAACCGTTTAGTTTTTACTTTACAGCTAACCGTTTAGCTTTTACTTTACAGCTAACCCTTTAGCTTTTACTTTACAGCTAACTGTTTAGCTTTTACTTTACAGCTAACCGTTTAGCTTTTACTTTACAGCTAACCGTTTAGCTTTTACTTTACAGCTAACTGTTTAGCTTTTACTTTACAGCTAACCGTTTAGCTTTTACTTTACGGCTAACCGTTTAGCTTTTACTTTACAGCTAAACTTCAGCTTTTACTTTACGGCTAACGTTTAGCTTTTACTTTACAGCTAACCGTTTAGCTTTTACTTTACGGCTAACGTTTAGCTTTTACTTTACGGCTAACCGTTTAGCTTTTACTTTACGGCTAATTTTAGCTTTTACTTTACGGCTAACCGTTTAGCTTTTACTTTACGGCTAACCGTTTAGCTTTTACTTTACGGCTAACCGTTTAGCTTTTACTTTACGGCTAAACTTTAGCTTTTACTTTACGGCTAAACTTTAGCTTTTACTTTACAGCTAACCGTTTAGCTTTTACTTTACAGCTAACCGTTTAGCTTTTACTTTACAGCTAACCGTTTAGCTTTTACTTTACAGCTAACCGTTTAACTTTTACTTTACAGCTAACCGTTTAGCTTTTACTTTACAGCTAACCGTTTAGTTTTTACTTTACAGCTAACCGTTTAGCTTTTACTTTACAGCTAACCGTTTAGCTTTTACTTTACAGCTAACCCTTTAGCTTTTACTTTACAGCTAACTGTTTAGCTTTTACTTTACAGCTAACTGTTTAGCTTTTACTTTACAGCTAACCGTTTAGCTTTTACTTTACGGCTAACTGTTTAGCTTTTACTTTACGGCTAACCGTTTAGCTTTTACTTTACGGCTAACCGTTTAGCTTTTACTTTACGGCTAACTGTTTAGCTTTTACTTTACGGCTAACCGTTTAACTTTTACTTTACAGCTAACCGTTTAACTTTTACTTCACGGCTAAACTTTAGCTTTTACTTTATGGCTAACGTTTAGCTTTTACTTTACAGCTAACCGTTTAGCTTTTACTTTACGGCTAAACTTTAGCTTTTACTTTACGGCTAAACTTTAGCTTTTACTTTACAGCTAACTGTTTAACTTTTACTTTACAGCTAACCGTTTAACTTTTACTTTACAGCTAACCGTTTAACTTTTACTTTACAGCTAACCGTTTAGCTTTTACTTTACAGCTAACCGTTTAACTTTTACTTGGAGTGATGTTTTAAATGTTTATTTGATCTTTTCTGTTTACTTTTTAATTTCTGTTCTTATATTGTATATATTTTTTCAAATCATGACATGTTAATTTAATTAATCTGATATTTTTCAAACGTTTAATCGCACTCAGAAGTTTCCACAACCATCCAAAGCGCCTGAAGACGTCCGTCCATGAGTTGTGTGCGGAGTGAGTCATCTTAAGAACAGACGATCTTTGGCGCTAGCTGAGGGGCTAACGCGCGTTGAGCGGAGCCCGGACACCGGACACCGGACAGCGCCGTTCCTCGCTTCGGTATGATGCCAGGTGACAGCGACATGACCTCCATCGTTCAGCGGATAGCTCGGCAGGCCCTCGTCACCTACAGGAGCCCGCCGCGGGTCGGCGAAGAAGCCGGGAAGACTTTCCTGGAGAACCACGCCAAGCTGCGGAGCCTCATGACGGAAGTGCGCGCGGCGGACCTGAAGCTCGCCCCGCGCAGAGCCGCAGGCAGCCCGCCCGGCGTGCCGCCGCTCCACCACGGCGCGCCGCCGGTCACATACATGCACATCTGTGAGACGGACCACTTCAGCATGGGGGTGTTCCTGCTGAAGAGCGGCGCCTCCATCCCGCTGCACGACCACCCGGGGATGCACGGCATGCTCAAAGTCATGTACGGCAAGGTCAGGATCCGCTGCTTCGACCGGCTGGAGCGGCCGGCCGGCAGCCCGCAGGTGGCGCCGCCGCTCCCCCCGGCACAGATGGGCTCTCTGCGGCGCTCCGTGCTGCGCTCCACCGGGGAGTTCACGGAGGAGAGCGGCCCGTGCGTCCTCTCCCCTGACCGGGACAACCTGCACCAGATCGACGCCGTGGACGGCCCGACGGCGTTCATGGACATCCTGGCCCCGCCGTACGACCCGGACGACGGCAGAGACTGTCACTATTATAAGGTGCTGACAGAAGCGGAGGTCAAGCACACGGAGCAGAAGGAGCAGGAGGTCTGGCTCATGGAGGTCTCACAGCCGCCGGACTTCTGGTGCGGAGGGGAGCCGTACCCGGGCCCGGAGGTCTGCCTCTGATCCGGGCACCCTGAGCGGACAGACTGGGCTGAATTGAAGCACTCAGCGAAGCACCTGAAGGCACCACAGGCTCGACTCACCTGCACAAAGCAGACCATCACCTGACACCTGCAGGGAACACCTGGTGACGTCACGGATGCTTCTGATGAGCTGGACTACCTGTGAGGTGCAGGGTGCAAATGATGCGTTCAAGGCCAGTCAGGGTTGGTATCACACCCCCTTTTCAAACACACTGACTTTCAAAATAAAGCAAAAAGCTGGTTATTTATTTAAAAATCTGCACCCTGAACGCAGCATTAGAGCCTGACTGAGCTGAGTCATGTCTGTGTCCTGGTCTGTTGCTTTTAATCGTCTTCCTGCGTCAGGTGTGATGAAGGACGGCGTCTGTCTTTAGGTTTGATCCTCAGGGCTGTTTGTGACTCCTGCCTCTGACTGACGGCACTAAATTAAACTTTAAACCACATAAAGCAGAGAGGCGTTCACTGACCGGACACAGCGCTAAAGACTGAGACTTCAATGTTTGTATGCAGCTGTAATCAGATTACTATGTGTCCTGCCTGTGATGAAGTTTGTTTGTTTCAGGATGTGATGAATGAACAAAAAAATGTTCACGAAATAAAAACATGAATCTTTGAACATGCGTTTTTGTTTCTTTACGTGAAACGCGGTAAAACCTGGACTAGTCTCTGTGACGTCCCCGCAGACTGTCTAAAACCTGGACTAGTCTCCGTGATGTCCCCGCAGACTGTCTAAAACCTGGACGTAGTCTCCGTGACATCCCCGCAGACTGTCTAAAACCTGGACGTAGTCTCCGTGACGTCCCCGCAGACTGTCTAAAACCTGGACGTAGTCTCCGTGACGTCCCCGCAGACTGTCTAAAACCTGGACGTAGTCTCCGTGACGTCCCCGCAGACTGTCTAAAACCTGGACGTAGTCTCCGTGACGTCCCCGCAGACTGTCTAAAACCTGGACGTAGTCTGTCTAAAACTTGGACGTAGTCTCTGTGACGTCCCCGCAGACTGTCTAAAACCTGGACGTAGTCTCTGTGACGTCCCCGCAGACTGTCTAAAACCTGGACGTAGTCTCTGTGACGTCCCCGCAGACTGTCTAAAACCTGGACGTAGTCTTCGTGACGTCCCCGCAGACTGTCTAAAACCTGGACGTAGTCTCTGTGACGTCCCCGCAGACTGTCTAAAACCTGGACGTAGTCTCTGTGATGTCCCCGCAGACTGTCTAAAACCTGGACGTAGTCTTCGTGACGTCCCCGCAGACTGTCTAAAACCTGGACGTAGTTTTCGTGACGTCCCCGCAGACTGACTAAAACCTGGACGTAGTCTCTGTGACGTCCCCGCAGACTGTCTAAAACCTGGACGTAGTCTCCGTGACGTCCCCGCAGACTGTCTAAAACCTGGACGTAGTCTCTGTGATGTCCCCGCAGACTGTCTAAAACCTGGACGTAGTCTCTGTGATGTCCCCGCAGACTGTCTAAAACCTGGACGTAGTCTCTGTGACGTCCCCGCAGACTGTCTAAAACCTGGACGTAGTCTCTGTGACGTCCCCGCAGACTGTCTAAAACCTGGACTAGTCTCCGTGATGTCCCCGCAGACTGTCTAAAACCTGGACGTAGTCTCTGTGATGTCCCCGCAGACTGTCTAAAACCTGGACGTAGTCTCTGTGATGTCCCCGCAGACTGTCTAAAACCTGGACGTAGTCTCCGTGACGTCCCCGCAGACTGTCTAAAACCTGGACGTAGTCTCTGTGATGTCCCCGCAGACTGTCTAAAACCTGGACGTAGTCTTCGTGACGTCCCCGCAGACTGTCTAAAACCTGGACGTAGTCTCTGTGACGTCCCCACAGACTGTCTAAAACCTGTACGTAGTCTCTGTGACGTCCCCGCAGACTGACTAAAACCTGGACGTAGTCTCTGTGACGTCCCCGCAGACTGTCTAAAACCTGGACGTAGTCTCCGTGACGTCCCCGCAGACTGTCTAAAACCTGGACGTAGTCTCTGTGACGTCCCCGCAGACTGTCTAAAACCATCTTCTTCGTGGTGATGTCACAGGGGAACCTTTTATCCATTGGTTCTTCATTGGTTCTTCATAGAGCAGCCATTAGTTACATCCATGTGTATTTCATGTTCTCCAAAACATTTGTCACATTGCTACAAAGACTCAAAGAAGCAGTAATCAGTTCTCTAAAGAACCTTTAAAAGATGAAACAAAAGGTTTTTCAAAGTACCAAAAAGTGATTTAAAGAACTCCTTAAGCACTAAAAGGTTCTCCAGAGAACTTCAAGAACCAGTTTTTCTCAGAGTGTAGACACAGTATTTCACATTTGGAAACTTTTGTGTCATCTCGGTGGCTTTGGTGAATGATTGGTGAATCCAGGCTCAGGGAAACAGACAGACTGTTCAGTCCGCCGGGTGCTACCTGTCTCTTTTCATTCTGCAGACGCCGGGCTGAATTAAATATAAAAATATAGAATTCAATGTTTGAAATATCATATGATCATATCATGTTACTGAAGAATACTGTGTTACTGACACTGCGACTGACTGACGAATGTTAAACGAACACATTCAATTCACAGGAGGCTTCTGAATCTTTGAGTAGGAAACAGTGACACCATGTGGCCACTATGGTTACTGCACCACAGTGACAGAGTAGACGGGCAGAGTCTGAACTTCATCTCCATGTAGTATTATCCTTAATGCAGCCGTGTGGGGTTTTAATGCAGCCTTTGCTGCCCGCTGGGCTGGAGGTCTACGTGCATCTGATCTTTGAATAATATTCTGAATCCAGAATTTCATTCAAACTGTGAGTCCGTAAATGTTCTTAAACAAAACCTTTCCGGTTTCCCACCGGAAAAGAAGAAGAGGACGTTTTCAGGCCCAGCAGTCAGCAGCCTGCTAGTTTGTGATCATAAGTAATGTAATCAGAAAAAATACTCGAGTACAGCTGGACACGTTGAATAAAAACAAACATGGAATCATCCTCGCGGTCACGTTTGCTCTTTAATTCGATGGTTTTCACACAGACCGACATGTTTCAACATAAAAACTTGTCCAGTTCTTCACAGTATTGCATTTTGCACAGTGTTATACAGACTACAGAGTTTTCGAGTGAAGGCACAAAACTAGAGATTACTTCTGCGAAACGAAATCCCTACAGACGAACGCGATGAGCCGAATGATATCGAACTTACACAACATAAAACTAACGTCGTCTCTACCGACTCACGGCAAACTAAGGTAGTGGTGTCGTAATCAGTTAGGATACTTGTTCCGTTATTCACCATCTTCGCTTCGTTTCTTGCACATTTCCCCCCCAAAAAACATTTCAAAACACAGAACTAAGAAAATCTCCAGGCGTTTGCAAACCTGTGCATGAACGCTGTGATTGTCCCGCCGGGTCGCTGTAGTGCAACTTTCCTTCAAATACTGTCCTGTTAAAATAGACCTCGCTCTGCTACAAAAGTACACATAGTAGTACAAGATAACAGTATTTTATAAGTACTTTGCTTTTTTTAATTTTGTTTTGTTTGGCTACATATGAAGCATGCTTTCACAGTAACACAATAGCTACATATGTAGTAGTAGTTTTGCTGCCTCATGCATCGTCACCACCTTCCAACGAGGAAGGAGCTCTGCTGCCGTCTGCATCAAATAAAACACTTTAAATATTAAAGACATACAACGTGAAGTCAGACTGAGCAGCACTTCAATCATCAGTGTGGAGGATCGCAACCGCCAAAAATAAATGTATGACTCAATAAATCAGTTAACAGGCAAATAAAAGCACCGACAACGATTAACATGACGAACTGAAAACGTCTGTGCGACATGTTCAACAGCAGAGTCCCTTAAATCCAGAACTCTGCGTGTCTGAGGTCTTTGTATTCAAACAGATTGAACGCCTGAGCTTCTCCTGCTGCATTCTCCTGGAAGAGTCTCGGTCCAGTGTCGTGGACGTCAGACTGAGATGAACCCACATCGCTAAAGACGAGCGGGAAGATTTTGTCCAGCAAACATGAAGATCTGCTGCGTGTGGTCTCAGACTGTGAGTGCAGTGACACGACAATGAACAGACCGTAAAACAAAAGATGAAACGTTCAGATCTATTCAAATGATTTATTGTTGAATCCTGAAGCAGCTCAAGAGCCGGAGCTCGTTGAAGTCAGGCACTAATACAAAGGGAAGTAAATAAAATATCAGTTAATGTCACATTTTTTTATAAATATATAACAGCTACAGTCATTTCTTTTGGTGTGTTTCACAACATATTAACGAACTTATTGAGTCACGTCCATTTATTTTTGTCCTTGTCCTCCATGCAGACTTTTCTTGACCTCGTCCAAATGAATCTGGATTCTGCTTTTCTGTGATCAATCAGTCTGACTCGGTTTGTTCAAAGAACAAATGAAAAAACTTTCACTGAATCTGGAATCGTAGCGGTCAGTCTGAACGCTCGACAGATAAATGTTCTGCAAAGTTGAAGTACTGTAGGACGACTACTTCCACTGGACGACACATAAATAGCTTCGTATACAAAATATCTATCAACACTGTCAACGAAACCGAAACCACCGACAGCAAAGATACATTTGACACCAAATACCGTCTTTTACATTTACATTCTTATCGTTTGCTGAGTGCAAACCTGTGAACGGATCGTACAGGATGACGCAGAGACAGGAATGATTCTATTAAACGAGCCGCCGGGAGCCGTTCAGTACGTATACTGCAAATGTGCTGTATGCATTCACGGCACTGTAAGTCACTTTGGATGAAAGCGTCGACACGTCATTCGTTTGTGATCGGAGAGTCTCCACCCGTTTCTGTGTGAACGAGCGCCGGTTCAAACGCGGCGTCTCTTCAGCGAGAGTACATTCGTTTTGTGTGTGGCGTCCTCCAGACCCGGGCCAGAACCGCCGCTGCATGGACGAGGCTTGTTTTTTATCAGTGTAGTGGAGGGTTTACCGAAGACTGAAGGGATAAAAAACAAGTCAAATGGGTCCACCCACTAACCGTTATGTGAATGTTAGGCGCTGATTCACGGGGACAGCAGGAGGTGGCGCCAATTCTCCAGTCAGAAAACAAGAAGAAGAGCCGCCACAGACGGCGTCACTGAAAGAAGCTCAAGGGGTCAAGTCAAATCGCCTGTTGACGAAATGACGGGGAAGTATTGACGAAGCAGCCGTTTGAATTCTCTACATGCTTCAGTGCCGCCTTCATCAGAGGAGACGAGGTGATGCCGTTCCTCAAAGTCCTGCGGATAATCATCAAAGTTACTGTGGATTATTAATAATCCATCTTTTGTCAATATGCTGACGTCTGCGTGATATATATAAAGAGTCGGACTCTCTGAACAACACAAACTTCCCTAAGTGCTTCGTCATGACGTTCTCCGTCGAGGTCGAGTGGAAGAGGACGCAGGAAGCAGCTGAGCAGTCATGTGACTTCAGTGTTTTCAAACGCAGTACTGCGGCTGTGGCTCTCGGCTCCGACCTCATTGGCTCCAACTAAAGATGGACAGAGACTTAGTCTCCGGTCTTTGTGCTAAGCCAACACACACTGCTGCACTGGTTACCCTCCACCACATGTTTCTCTATGTACAGTCGGCAAACCTCGTCAAACTGAAGATGCAGAGACGGTTTGACTCGAGTCTGGTGTCGGCCAACTCCTGTCTGTGCTTCACAAACCAAAGCAGAGCTGTGAGGACAGTGACAACATCTCGACGACTGAAAGCGATTCTCTATAATTAGATTATTACTCACCGCTACATACAGAGCGAACACGCAGAGAACAAACGATGCTTCGATGACACACGGTGACTCCTCCAGGCCAGGAGGCAAAGATTATTATTATTATTATTAATGTTCAACATTATCAGACGGAGCTCGACTGAAGAAGGCTTCATTTCTAAACTTTGATTTCAGAGGCAAAATTTATGTTTTTTAATGTTTTGGGGTGTCGCATTATTATTATTATTATTATTATTATTATTATTTCTTTCACAAACTAACTTTGTTCTTTCTCTCTTTAAATCACTGGTTTCACACAAAGCAGGATCTCATTTCTAAAATGGATTTCGGAGGCTAGAAATATTCTTCTTAAAGTTTCTAATGCGTCACAACATCACGGCGTTACTTCTCTCCACTCTGCATCAGTGTAACGGCTGGACTCTCCGTCTCCATAGACTCCGTGAGTCTAATTCATTTGTCCGAAAAGTGACAAACTTGTTTTTGCCACGGGAATCTGAAATTGTGACATTTTGAATAACAGAACCCTGAAAAAAAGTCTTAAATGTAATAAATAATAATAACGTCAACACAAAGCTAAAAGGTAACAACGTCAGGGTCTCGTATCTCGTGAAAGTTTAGAGTTCAGATCAGTTTGTTTGGGGAACGTCTAGGTTGGAGCTCGGCCGTAAATCCTAAATCCAATAAAAAGCCACACAGTCGTCCACTGAGGACGCTCCTTACAGCGCCGCTCCATATCTCACCGGCTCCCGACGACAGCGAGAGATTACGGAGACATTCATGCCAGCCAAGGACTTTACTGTATTCGATCACTGAAGCCGGGCGCAGGGACAGAGTGTATGTAGACTGGGTATTTATTTTTATAGTTGCTCGTCTCGTCTTCTCCCGTTTATCCAGAGTCGGGTTGCGGGGGCAGCAGCTTCAGCAGGGAGGCCCAGACTTCCCTCTCCCCGGCCACTTCGTCCAGCTTTTCCAGGGCGACCCCAAGGCGTTTCCAGGCCGGACGAGAGACGTAGTCCCTCCAGCGTGTCCTGGGTCTTCCCTGTGCCCGGAACATCTCCCCAGGGAAACGTCCAGGAGGCATCCTCACGAGATGCCCGAGCCACCTCAGCTGGTTCCTCTCGATGCGGAGGAGCAGCGGTTCTACTCTGAGCTCCTCGTGGATGGCCGAGCTTCTTCCCCTATCTCTAAGGGAGAGCCCAGCCACCCTGCGAAGGAAGGAAGCTGATTTCAGCCGCTTGTATTCGCGATCTCGTTCTTTCGGTCACTACCCAAAGCTCGTGACCGTAGGTGAGGGTAGGAACGTAGATCGACTGGTAAATCGAGAGCTTCGCCTTTCGACTCAGCTCCTTCTTCACCACGACGGACCTGCAGAGTCCGCATCACTGCAGAAGCTGCACCGATCCGCCGGTCGATCTCCCGTTCCATCCTTCCCTCACTCGTGAACAAGACCCCGAGATACTTGAACTCCTCCACTTGAGGCAGGATCTCATCCCCGACCCGGAGGCTGCACTCCACCCTTTTCCGGCCATGGCCTCGGATTTGGAGGTGCTGAGTCTCTTTTATAATTGCTATTATTTTTATTCATATGTATCTTTTTTTACTCATTACTAATTTATTCCTGGTTGTTTTCCTAAAGGTTATATTTAAAGTTGGTGGCGCAATAAACACTTTTTTTGAAATCAATGAATAATCGTGATTCTTGTTTTTTCCATAACGACGAGCTGGTGGTGACGGAGCCTCGTAAACGAATAATACGAAGTATAACTGCTGCTGACACTGCGTCACCACGACTGGACGATCACCGTTCAGTGCTGCGTTTTTAACGGACGATGATCTCGGGCAGTGATCGCTGCCGCTCGGCCTTCGAAGCACAGACAGAGACGAGATAACTGGACTGATCGGGGGACGTTGTGTTTAGGGCCGAGACGTAAAGGTTCACCCAGAGGAGAGGACGTGTCACCTTTCCGTCCGAGGATCAAATGAAATCAGTGGATGAGTACAAAAGCACACGTTTACCTGAAGTTTCTCTACACACAGAGGAGACTGTACAAAACATCATGAGTTATGCTGACGACTGAGACGAAGCTGTTATCAGTGTAAATGTCTGAAGGTTTGCCCAGTCAACACTCGGTCCATTTCAGCACAGTAAGCTATGGAAAAGTACCAAATGTGCAATAAAACATAACAAATCTTAAACT
This sequence comes from Collichthys lucidus, assembly GCA_004119915.2. Classification (NCBI taxonomy): domain Eukaryota; kingdom Metazoa; phylum Chordata; class Actinopteri; family Sciaenidae; genus Collichthys; species Collichthys lucidus. The sequence continues at coordinate 874,423 of CM014100.1, read as the reverse complement.
GTGTTTGTATATATGACGTGATCGTGCAGTAATAGTTGTTATTGCATTACATTTTTAAACCCTGTTACGCAGTAAACACGAGTAAAGATGGAGTCTGCTTCAATTTGAAGAAAATGGAAACGTTACTCTAGCTCGATATTTTTCTGTGTCCGGGGTCGGAGCAGCTGATGTTTATAAAAGAGTTCTCTGACTTGTAGTTTCATGTAAGTTTGTCTCTTTTTCTCTACTTTGATTTATAAAAAAATGATTGAATAAAAACTGCCAAGCAAGCGTCATTCAGGAGGAGCAACCGTATCCAATCACACTGAACAAAAATCCTTGTTTAACTTAAAATGTGTTGGACTTTTTAAACTTTAAATCACCTCGATGTGAACGTGACCTCGCGGTACTTTTCCATAGGTTAACACGCTGGAATAAAGTCACCGTGAAATAGAGTTGTTACCCGCTGACACCCCCTCTCCTCGTTTCTTGATACAGTTCTACGCCTCATACCCGGCAGACCGGCGGCGCTGGTGGTTCCAGATGTCGTCTCTGTGCTCGGGTCGGCAGAACAGCCTTGACGACTGGGCCAGCCGCTCGCGGTGCTCCCGCTCCCGGTCTCGTTCCCCGCCGGGTTTGGAGAACAGAGGGCGGCCGCCAAACTGGGAGGAGGCGTGGCTTCTGTTGTCGTGGAGACCAGACGAGGAGAGCTGTCCTCCCGCCGACCTGGAAACGCCACGTGAACATGAACAAATAAAGTAAAGTAGGCGGGGTCAGCCACCTCACACCATAATCTTTTCCAGAATTTTTGTTGCCTAACCCAACCAAACCCTTCCTCTTATCCGGGGTCGGGTCGTGGTGGCAGCAGGAGTTCGAACTCCTCCTGGAGAATCCCAAGGTCTCTTTCCAATTGGTTGTGCCCAAACACAAAGGAAAGGAAAGAGGCCAAGAGGCCTGAACCTCCTCAGCTGGCTCCTTACGATGTGAAGGAGCAGCAGCTCCACTCTTTAGGTCTGAGCCCAGAGGAAGCTCATTTTGGCTCAGTTTGTATCTTTCAGGCAATTCCCAAAACTTGTGGCCAATTTCCAGAACTTCCTTGAGGGCAACCAAAACTCTCTGAGCTCCTCTCATACCTGGGTTTCAACTAAATCTAAAAATCGTCTCACAGAGGAGTCCAAGCAGCCTCCTGGGTAAAAGTCACCCCAGTGACTGAGTGAAGGGACAAAGTGTCGAATGTTCGACGATGAATTAAAACAGAAATCTGTCAGGTGACACCGCGGTCCTCGTGAAGGGTCTCTCGGCTTCAGTTCACCTGAAGTGTGTCACTCATGGATGACCACATTATACATGAATCATTTAAAACTGCACAGCTGACAAGGAGCTACTCACCTGCTTTTAGTGAGTCTGTGAGGTCCACTATCAGTTGGCTGCTGGTGCTGGTGAGGACACGGAAAAGGTCAAAGGTCAGGTCAAGTAATTTACTTACATTAATTAATACTAATACCACAAATATACCAGCCAAGTCCCACCACTGGGGCTCTGTAGCCGTGCCGTTGTACCTTGTAGTGGTTGCACTGTTGCGGGCTGCCGTTGACCTGGTAATACTCGACCAGCCTCTCGGCCAGAGCAATGCGTCTCAGCAGATTCTCGATGAAGCGCTGGATTCGAACTTTACCGCATGTCTCCTGTCGAGCCGCCGCTTCCAGAAACTTCTGGATGGTTATCACCTCCCTGGAAATCAAAAGTTATACTGCAGTACAGAGTCTGGATCCCTGTGTGTGATCAGGGTTCGCATTACAAACTGCAGGGTGTTTACCTCTCTCTTCGCTCCAGCTCGTTCTCCGAGGCGTTGAGCTGCTCCCTCAAAGCAGCGATCACCATGACGGCCACGTCGACCTGTCGGCTCAGCGACCTCTCCCGCTCTGCGACTTCCTGCCTCTCCTGGGCCAGGTGCTGCGAGTGAGCGCGCTCACACAGGAGCTCCGTGTCCGTCTGGGCGAGCTCCGTGCTCACCTTGGCCAGCCGCCGCTGCATGGTGCTGTCGGCCGCCCGCAGGATGCTCGCCAGCCGCCGCCGAACCGCCGCAGAGGCCGCAGCCGTCTCCAAACCGGAGTACGACTTCTGCTCTGGGGGGCAAACGAGAAGAGACTTGGGTTTAGTCCTGTACTTTATGAAGAATGAAGGAGACTACATTAATCTGAACCGGTGGTGAGTAAAAGTGAACATGAACGCACCGACCAGGTCCAGGTCCAGGTCCAGGTCCGGATCCAAAGGGGGGCCAAGAGGAGCTGGAGGAGGGAACGGGAGATGATGCTGGTTGAGGTGATGTCCTGCGTCTGACTTTCTGACGGACATCTTGACATCCTTCTCAGTTCTACTTCCATCTTCTTCATCGTCGTCATTCTCCTCTTCTTCTTCTTCTCCCGCATCTTCATCTTCCATCCCACCTTCCTCCTCTTCGTCCTCCTCCTCCTCGGCCTGCGTCCCCACACCGACGCTCTGGGTGCGTCTCCTCACGGAGCCGTAGGAGTGGAGGTAACCGCTGTCTCTGCTGTCGCTGAGGGAGCGAGCGTGAGGCAGCCGCCCCGCTCCCTGCTGCCCCCTGCGGGTCGGCAGGCTCGTGTCGTGCCAGGGGATCGCTGCCGTCAACGGGTCAGGGAGTTTGCCGGTGATGCTGAAGCCACCCGTGATGACGTCCGGCGAGCGGTACGAGTGCCGGTGCTCCAGGTGGGCACGGAGCGAGGCCAGGCTGCGGAAGCGCTCCTGCTCGCCGCAGCGGGGGCAGCGGAAGGGGAGGTCACAGGAGGTGACCGCGGCGGCGCCGCAGGCCTGGCCGTTCCTCTCCAAGAGGAAAGAACCCGAACCTCTGGAACACAACTTCTGCTGCATCACGCCACACCTGGAGCAGAACGAGAAGGACAATTCATCCATGAGTCCAAATACGGAGGTGAAACTGAAAACCTTTGAGTTCTGGACAGTTTGCAATTTAAAGACTCGAAACGTGACCGAACAAACAATTATTTGATTAAACGTGAAAGAAAGCAGACGACATTTGAGGACCGCCCCAAGTATGAGGAACATTGATGGATAATTGAAATGATCTATTCTGTACAGGAACCAAAGCACCTTTGTTTTTATTCATTTAAGAGTTAACAGCATAGTTAGAGAGGTAAGACGACGCAGGTTTGGACGGACAGAAACTTACTAGATCCTTGATACAAAAGTATCAGCACTAAAATATACGTAGCAAAAGTAAAAGTAGTAATAGTACTAGTAGTATGATTGCTATATTTCCAGTACGCGGTCAGGCAGAGTATCGAGACCACGATCCAAGACGTCCACAGTCTGTTTCAGGTGAATCGTAGAGATTGTTCTATGTAATACCGTCAAACTTCGATTGAGTATTGCTGACACAGCTCTACATTGCTTTATCTAAAAGACATGAGGTGTTTCTGTCACTGCGGAGTACCTCAGGGCTCGGTGCTAGGTCCAGTTCTGTTCTCCCTTTACATGCTCCCTCTTATACGCAAACATAAAGCTCAGTTTTTACGTCGATGATACCACTATTTTCAGTCTCTCATCTCTAACTCATCCAAAACTCTGCTGCCAAAGAAACACGATAACATCACGATGATTCTGGCGTCCTTACACCGGCTACTGATTAAAGCCCTGAGAGGGCGCTCTCGCACCGTGAGATCCTCACATCGATTCATTGTTTTTAAATTGTTGTTGTTGTTATAGTCGTCTGTCTCCAAACTTCACTTCATTTAGACAATCTGTGCCATGTTAACGGACCTATAGAGCCGAAGAGGTCGGTGTCTCTCAAACCTTTCCCACCACGTACCAACAACTGACTGTTGTTGAAGCGTGAACAGAACCCATTCAAGGAATTAAAACTTATTTTAAATCATATTCCACCGATCTCATAGTTCACTCTGACTCAAAATATTGTCGTATTTTGATGATATTAGATGTTAAATTAATTCATGTGTTTGTTTTTAAATGCACCACTACCGGGAGGTCACGTACCACAGTTGGAGAACCAGCGGACTTGCGCTGAAGTGCTTTACGCGGATCAAGTTATTTTATGATTATGTGATTTGTTTCTTCAAATTAAAATTTTCTGTTTCTCAAACCTGAGAAAAGAATGTGAACCGTGATTCTGATTAAATAGATCGCGACTCTACAGATTCAGATTCAATTTAAGATTTTTTATTTTTTTTTTTTTTAATCGAACTGGCCTGAGCCTAAAAAGTACAGACCGGTCTAGAACATAAAATAGATATACTCAAGTACAAGTACCTCAGAATTGTTGTTTTTTTTTTTTTAATTACAGTTTAATTCAAATTTATTGACCTTTTCTGTTTTTTTCACTGTTATTTAAATATTCTGCAACTCATAATTTTGTTTAATATTGAGTTAAGTTGTGTGAGTACATTGTACTCAAGTTCAGTACATTAGTGAATGTTTTTAGTTAAAATACACCAAAAATTTTAAGATTTTTAAAAGTTTAATTCAGTTTAAATGTCTATAAATCTGAAAAGTGTTTTCTGCGGTGAAGCAACACGATTAAACGCAGCTCGCTATTCAGATGTGACATTTAACGCTGGTATATATTAAAAATAGATTAAAATAATAGTGTGGACGCCCTGTGAGCATCCACACTATTATAATTATAATAGTGTGGACGCCCTGTGAGCATCCACACTATTATAATTATAATAGTGTGGACGCCCTGTGAGCATCCACACTATCAACACATAATGTAGCACTGTGTAACCTGTCCCTAACATGACTGAAGCCAGGTGACCTGAGCAATCCGCGGGACGTTACACCGTTACAGCGTCTCTTCAGTGTCCATTTAATACAACAGTCTGCGTTAAAATAACCGCGTGAACACCGCAACTTCCCCACGCAATCGTATTAGCATTGCAGCTGTACCGTTAGCTCTACCTGCACACACACACACACACAGGCTAACGTTAGCACGCAGCTAACGCTGAATCATGACCGAGCGGCGGGAAAAAAAAAAAAAAGAAAAGACCGTTATACGAGCGGCTGTGTGCGCGCGCACACTAACGGTCTGATTTTAAACATAACGAACCTCTGACCGTTAAACCGTTAAACCGTTAAAGTCTGACGGTGTCAAGTTGGAGACAGACGGCAGCCCGCATGACGTCATCCATTCACGAGACACACACACACACACACACACACTGTGGACCACAGTCAAGTTAACCCGCGAAAACAACAACACGACATCCGGTTAGCCCTTTCAAAATAAAAGCGATGTATTACGTGTGAAGGTTACCTCCGGTTCTTACTTTTAAATATTTATTTACTTTTATCTTTGACTTTTAATGTTCTGAACGTTAAAATGTATGTTATGAAAACTACAATAAAATGAATGAGGAGAAGAGATCAGAGCAGACTGTCTAAAACCTGGACGTAGTCTCTGTGACGTCCCCGCAGACTGTCTAAAACCTGGACGTAGTCTCTGTGACGTCCCCGCAGACTGGCTAAAACCTGAACGTAGTCTCCGTGACGTCCCCGCAGACTGTCTAAAACCTGGACGTAGTCTCTGTGACGTCCCCGCAGGCTGTCTAAAACCTGGACGTAGTGTCTGTGACGTCCCCGCAGGCTGTCTAAAACCTGGACGTAGTCTCCGTGACGTCCCTGCAGACTGTCTAAAACCTGGACGTAGTGTCTGTGACGTCCCCGCAGACTGTCTAAAACCTGGACGTAGTCTCTGTGACGTCCCCGCAGACTGTCTAAAACCTGGACGTAGTCTCTGTGTCGTCCCCGCAGGCTGTCTAAAACCTGGACGTAGTGTCTGTGACGTCCCCGCAGGCTGTCTAAAACCTGGACGTAGTCTCCGTGACGTCCCCGCAGACTGTCTAAAACCTGGACGTAGTCTCTGTGACGTCCCTGCAGACTGTCTAAAACCTGGACGTAGTCTCCGTGACGTCCCCGCAGGCTGTCTAAAACCTGGACGTAGTCTCCGTGACGTCCCTGCAGACTGTCTAAAACCTGGACGTAGTCTCCGTGACGTCCCCGCAGACTGTCTAAAACCTGGACGTAGTCTCTGTGACGTCCCCGCAGACTGTCTAAAACCTGGACGTAGTCTCTGAGACGTCCCCGCAGACTGTCTAAAACCTGGACGTAGTGACCCTGTCGATGTTTATGGTCCGTTTCCATGCACAAAGACGGACTCACACAACCTGAGATCAAATCTGGAAAACAGTTTTATTTCTCATCATGATCGTGTACAGTGACGTACTGCATGAAATACACAGGAAACACACACAAACAGTGACTGTGCATTTTTTAAATCTCAGCACAGTATTGTTGATGAAGTCTGAGTAGCTGCCAGTTTAAAGACCGCTGAAGGACTTTAACTTCAGGCACCTTGTGTTTGTTTCAACATTCAGTCGAGTCGGCTGCTGGTTGCTCGTTGCTAACACAAGTAATCAGATTACCTTTTTTTGCCAAAAAACAAACAAACAAAAAAACAGATGTCTGATTGGTTTGATTAATTGTGTGTACGTATGAAGAAAAACAACAATTTTAACGAGTTTGGGGAGTAAAGACTCTGAGTATTGAGCTGGCGTTCCCATAGTGTACACACAGTTTTGCTGAGGTATGTCTGTTGACGTGTACCTGAGAACACGCTAAGCAACGTGGAACACTTCACTGTGATGGTTGTCTCTGACTCCAGAGCGTCTGTCGTCATGAAGAACTGACGGCGTCTGTTTATTATCTTAAAACTGAGTTTGTGTGAGTCACGTTTGTAACCCTGATTCATTCACGGATATTGGCACACAACCAGGTGAGCTCAGGTGAGCTCACAAAGGAATAGTTTGACATTTTGGGAAATATACTTGTGTATGTTAGGTCAGAAGATTGGTTGCACTCTCCACCTAATTACCTTAGCTTAGCCTAAAGAATGGACCTGTGTTTTGCTGTTTTATGGTGTGCTGTAAAAGCATTGACCTCCCAAAACGTTGAATTATTCCTTTAATGTTGTCGAACTTGTACAGTAACAAAAGTTCACGTTCCCTTCTTGCCCCCTCCCTTTCTATATTTTCGCTTGAACTTTCAGCCCTGTGTTTCCTCCACCGGATGAAATGTTTTATGGTCGAAGGTAGTTAAGAGACGATCTGTGCAATGCTGGGGGAGGTCGGGAGGTCAGCTCAGTGGTGGGGAAAGTCCTCCAAACTCTTCTTCTACATACTCTCCCTCCTCCTTTCCTCCCCTTCGCCTCCTCTCTTGTCTCCTCGCCTCCTACTGACAGTGCTTTTGGTAGTTGAGCTTGGCTCCCAGTCTGGTTCCTGCCAGGTGTTCCTTGAAGGCGTCGTCCATCTCCTGGCTTTGTTCTGGGGTGAAGTGGTTCCTCCAGTCTCCAACCTCACCTGCTCAGACAAAAATATGACACTGTCAAACTCATGCGCTGATTTTGAGATACAATCCTCATGCTAAGACTAAGCAGGTCCTGACTAAGGTCCAAGGGGCTCTATTTACAAAAACGTCCCTCTAAGTGGTTTATTTGTCCGACCTGCACTCAAAGGCGATATCAGGTCGATACGTTGTGTAATTTTTTGTTATCCATACTGTGTAAAGTTAGAGTTATTTGAACTTGCAGAGGAGGTAATTGTTTGCCTGAACAAACTCTGCTGTTTTACTGTAATTTGCTTGACAAGCATGTTGCAAAGCTAGAGTTTCACAAGATGCCAAATATGTAACTTTACCTCCTGCTGACCCACACTGACCTGTGATCAGCTGACCCACACTGACCTGTGATCAGGTGACCCACTCTGACCTGTGATCAGGTGACCCACACTGACCTGTGATCAGGTGACCCACTCTGACCTGTGATCAGGTGACCCACACTGACCTGTGATCAGGTGACCTAAGCTGACCTGTGATCAGCTGACCCACACTGACCTGTGATCAGCTGACCCACACTGACCTGTGATCAGGTGACCTAAGCTGACCTGTGATCAGGTGACCCACACTGACCTGTGATCAGGTGACCTAAGCTGACCTGTGATCAGGTGACCCACACTGACCTGTGATCAGCTGACCTAAGCTGACCTGTGATCAGGTGACCCACACTGACCTGTGATCAGGTGACCCACTCTGACCTGTGATCAGGTGACCCACTCTAATCTGTGATCAGGTGACCCACTCTGACCTGTGATCAGGTGACCCACTCTGACCTGTGATCAGGTGACCCACTCTGACCTGTGATCAGGTGATCCACTCTGACCTGTGATCAGGTGACCCACTCTGACCTGTGATCAGGTGACCCACACTGACCTGTGATCAGGTGACCCACACTGACCTGTGATCAGGTGACCCACTCTGACCTGTGATCAGGTGACCCACACTGACCTGTGATCAGGTGACCCACTCTGACCTGTGATCAGGTGACCCACTCTGACCTGTGATCAGGTGAACGGTGTCTCTGTCATTCGTACGTCTGTTCTCACACTATGTAACTTTGGGCTCCGGGTCGGGAGAAGTACGTAACGCTTTACGGCACTAAGTCACACAGCAGCAACTAACATAACCAACTTTACAAGAGTAAATGTGGGACTGACTTTTAGTGGTTGGTGAGAGCTTGGTGAAATAAAAGGCTGAAAGACAGACGCCGAGCTGGCTACTTGATGTTTAAAGCCTCTGCGGCACCTTTTCTGAAGATGATGTTTCCTATTCCCGAGTTGTGGGAGTTGGCGGAGTTCTTCTTCATGGCGTTGAAGGTGCTCCCCTCTGCAATCTGCTGGACTTGATCCTCCGTCAGGGTGAAGCCGAGGAACCTGGTGATCTGACGGATGCCCTCGCTCAGGTCCTGCAAGGAAACAAAACAAACAAAATAATAATATTATACATGTTTAATGAAGCCACAGTTCTCTGTCAGCGGAACTGATCTACCTGTTTGAGCTCTTCATAGGTGACCACCATCACGTTGGGGTCGTCCATCCTCTTCTCCCAGGCCAAAGCGTGGTCAAAGTATGACCCCCAGGGAACTGCACACACAGAAATACACAACACAAACAGCAATAAACAGATCAGCCAGTAAGCACTGATTAGTTTGTTTCAACTGTATTTAAATGACAATCTGTCGCTGTGGTGTTGGTCACTTCAGGAATTATAGAATCTGACAGACCGGACCTTTGTGGTCTGAAGCTCGACTCGACAGGATGAAAGTTCACGTTTACTCAGTAGAAACAAACTTGTCCAAAGGGTTAAACAGGGAAAGTAGCAGTGAAGCTGATCTCTGGGTGGTATATACACTAATGGAGCAAAGGGCGAGGGCAGGTGTTGAGGTAGGCGGGGAAAGTCAGGTGATCAGGAGAGAGGTTGGTGCCATGAGTGTGTGAGTGCAGGGAGTTGTCGGGCTGATCGGGTTTCCAGCCTTACAAACACATGACTGTGCGTGAGAAGCTGTGAAGTTAACCTCTGTACAGCTCTGTAATCTCATATATCATGCTGAACTTTCTCCTCCGCTCCACATGTGTGTGACAGCTGGCTGCTGTGTAGATTAAGAGTTTACATTCAAAACAATAAAACAATAAATGTCAGAACAGACACTCCTTCTATCTTCCATGTACAATCACCACACCACCAGCAGCTAGACGTGTATTCATGTAAGTGACGATCTGTTGGTCTTAAATACAACCACGCGTGAAACTGACATAAAAAAGCCTCATATTTGTGTGTCCTAATGTTCTTTATATAATGTGCCGACATGGCATCAAGAGTATGACAGACAAAAAGTGACTGAATGAAGTATAAATAAATCCATGAATACTAGGGATGGGAATTGAGAACGTTCTCAACAAGAACCGGTTCTTGTTTAATTTCAATTCCATGGACTCGTTTGGCAGTTTACCTAACTTTTCTCTTATCGATTCCAAAAAGCACAAATCACAATCATTGCAAAGTGGAGATAACAGCGTCGGGAGGGAACACGACCAACACGCAGAAACATTTGTGCACACAACATGTGATATTTTTAAATGAATGTCGAGTTTCTGACGCTTCAGACTGGAGATGAATCTCAGCCGAGCAGTAGCAGAATCGAGGTCCACCTGGAAAGTAACAACAGCAGGCAGGTGTGGCAGGGCATCCAGCATCTGACAAACTATAAAACCAACCCCGGAGCCACCGAAGGTGACCCTGCACTGGCAGAGGAGCTGAACATCATTTAATTTCATTGTACAAGTGACAATGACAAATAAAGATATTCTATTCTATTCTATTCTATTCAGCAGCAGCCAGGCTGTGACCTCTGACCTCTGTAGTTACTACTGAAGGTAACTCTGGTACATACACCAACATGCTACAACAGTTCGCATTAAACGAATGCCTTCTGCATTACATTTAGAAGATGACCATGACGAGAGAGAGAGTCTGCAGCTGTACTAGTACTCGCTCCAGTTCACTGCCTCCTCTGGATGATGCTGATCAAACTGTTTGTTCTAATTTTTTCCCAAATGAGAATCGATAAAGAATCGAATCGTTAAGCTAATCGATAAAGAATCGAATCGTTAAGCAGAATCGATAAAGAATCGAATCGTTAAGCAGAATCGATAAAGAATCGAATCGTTAAGCAGAATCGATAAAGAATCGAATCGTTAAGCAGAATCGATAAAGAATCAAATCGTTAAGCTAATCGATAAACAATCGAATCGTTAAGAAGAATCGATAAAGAATCGAATCGTTAAGCAGAATCGATAAAGAATCAAATCGTTAAGCTAATCGATAAAGAATCAGATCGTTAAGCAGAATCGATAAAGAATCGAATCGTTAAGCTAATCGATAAAGAATCAAATCGTAAAGCAGAATCGATAAAGAATCGAATCGTTAAGCTAATCGATAAAGAATCGAATCGTTAAGCTAATCGATAAAGAATCGAATCGTTAAGCAGAATCGATAAAGAATCGAATCGTTAAGCAGAATCAATAAAGAATCAAATCGTTAAGCTAATCGATAAAGAATCAGATCGTTAAGCAGAATCGATAAAGAATCGAATCGTTAAGCTAATCGATAAAGAATCGAATCGTAAAGCAGAATCGATAAAGAATCGAATCGTTAAGCAGAATCGATAAAGAATCGAATCGTTAAGCTAATCGATAAAGAATCGAATCGTTAAGCTAATCGATAAAGAATCGAATCGTTAAGCAGAATCGATAAAGAATCGAATCGTTAAGCAGAATCGATAAAGAATCGAATCGTTAAGCAGAATCGATAAAGAATCGAATCGTTAAGCTAATCGATAAAGAATCGAATCGTTAAGCAGAATCGATAAAGAATCGAATCGTTAAGCAGAATCGATAAAGAATCAAATCGTTAAGCAGAATCGATAAAGAATCGAATCGTTAAGCTAATCGATAAAGAATCGAATCGTTAAGCAGAATCGATAAAGAATCGAATCGTTAAACAGAATCGATAAAGAATCGGATCGTTAAGCAGAATCGATAAAGAATCAAATCGTTAAGCAGAATCGATAAAGAATCAAATCGTTAAGCAGAATCGATAAAGAATCAAATCGTTAAGCTAATCGATAAAGAATCGAATCGTTAAGCAGAATCGATAAAGAATCGAATCGTTAAGCAGAATCGATAAAGAATCGAATCGTTAAGCAGAATCGATAAAGAATCGAATCGTTAAGCTAATCGATAAAGAATCAAATCGTTAAGCAGAATCGATAAAGAATCGAATCGTTAAGCTAATCGATAAAGAATCGAATCGTTAAGCTAATCGATAAAGAATCAAATCGTTAAGCAGAATCGATAAAGAATCGAATCGTTAAGCAGAATCGATAAAGAATCGAATCGTTAAGCTAATCGATAAAGAATCGAATCGTTAAGCAGAATCGATAAAGAATCGAATCGTTAAGCAGAATCGATAAAGAATCGAATCGTTAAGCAGAATCGATAAAGAATCGAATCGTTAAGCTAATCGACAAAGAATCAAATCGTTAAGCAGAATCGATAAAGAATCGAATCGTTAAGCAGAATCGATAAAGAATCAAATCGTTAAGCTAATCGATAAAGAATCAGATCGTTAAGCAGAATCGATAAAGAATCGAATCGTTAAGCTAATCGATAAAGAATCGAATCGTTAAGCAGAATCGATAAAGAATCGAATCGTTAAGCAGAATCGATAAAGAATCGAATCGTTAAGCTAATCGATAAAGAATGGAATCGTTAAGCTAATCGATAAAGAATCGAATCGTTAAGCAGAATCGATAAAGAATCGAATCGTTAAGCTAATCGATAAAGAATCGAATCGTAAAGCAGAATCGATAAAGAATCGAATCGTTAAGCAGAATCGATAAAGAATCGAATCGTTAAGCTAATCGATAAAGAATCGAATCGTAAAGCAGAATCGATAAAGAATCGAATCGTTAAGCAGAATCGATAAAGAATCGAATCGTTAAGCAGAATCGATAAAGAATCGAATCGTTAAGCTAATCGATAAAGAATCGAATCGTAAAGCAGAATCGATAAAGAATCGAATCGTTAAGCAGAATCGATAAAGAATCAAATCGTTAAGCTAATCGATAAAGAATCAGATCGTTAAGCAGAATCGATAAAGAATCGAATCGTTAAGCAGAATCGATAAAGAATCAAAACGTTAAGCTAATCGATAAACAATCGAATCGTTAAGAAGAATCGATAAAGAATCGAATCGTTAAGCAGAATCGATAAAGAATCAAATCGTTAAGCTAATCGATAAAGAATCAGATCGTTAAGCAGAATCGATAAAGAATCGAATCGTTAAGCTAATCGATAAAGAATCGAATCGTAAAGCAGAATCGATAAAGAATCGAATCGTTAAGCAGAATCGATAAAGAATCGAATCGTTAAGCTAATCGATAAAGAATCGAATCGTTAAGCTAATCGATAAAGAATCGAATCGTTAAGCAGAATCGATAAAGAATCGAATCGTTAAGCAGAATCGATAGAGAATCAAATCGTTAAGCTAATCGATAAAGAATCAGATCGTTAAGCAGAATCGATAAAGAATCGAATCGTTAAGCTAGTCGATAAAGAATCGAATCGTAAAGCAGAATCGATAAAGAATCGAATCGTTAAGCAGAATCGATAAAGAATCGAACCGTTAAGCTAATCGATAAAGAATCGAATCGTTAAGCTAATCAATAAAGAATCGAATCGTTAAGCAGAATCGATAAAGAATCGAATCGTTAAGCAGAATCGATAAAGAATCGAATCGTTAAGCAGAATCGATAAAGAATCGAATCGTTAAGCAGAATCGATAAAGAATCGAATCGTTAAGCTAATCGATAAAGAATCGAATCGTAAAGCAGAATAGATAAAGAATCGAATCGTTAAGCAGAATCGATAAAGAATCGAATCGTTAAGCTAATCGATAAAGAATCGAATCGTTAAGCAGAATCGATAAAGAATCGAATCGTTAAGCAGAATCGATAAAGAATCGAATCGTTAAGCAGAATCGATAAAGAATCGAATCGTTAAGCAGAATCGATAAAGAATCAAATCGTTAAGCTAATCGATAAACAATCGAATCGTTAAGAAGAATCGATAAAGAATCGAATCGTTAAGCAGAATCGATAAAGAATCAAATCGTTAAGCTAATCGATAAAGAATCAGATCGTTAAGCAGAATCGATAAAGAATCGAATCGTTAAGCTAATCGATAAAGAATCAAATCGTAAAGCAGAATCGATAAAGAATCGAATCGTTAAGCTAATCGATAAAGAATCGAATCGTTAAGCTAATCGATAAAGAATCGAATCGTTAAGCAGAATCGATAAAGAATCGAATCGTTAAGCAGAATCAATAAAGAATCAAATCGTTAAGCTAATCGATAAAGAATCAGATCGTTAAGCAGAATCGATAAAGAATCGAATCGTTAAGCAGAATCGATAAAGAATCGAATCGTTAAGCAGAATCGATAGAGAATCAAATCGTTAAGCTAATCGATAAAGAATCAGATCGTTAAGCAGAATCGATAAAGAATCGAATCGTTAAGCTAGTCGATAAAGAATCGAATCGTAAAGCAGAATCGATAAAGAATCGAATCGTTAAGCAGAATCGATAAAGAATCGAACCGTTAAGCTAATCGATAAAGAATCGAATCGTTAAGCTAATCAATAAAGAATCGAATCGTTAAGCAGAATCGATAAAGAATCGAATCGTTAAGCAGAATCGATAAAGAATCGAATCGTTAAGCAGAATCGATAAAGAATCGAATCGTTAAGCAGAATCGATAAAGAATCGAATCGTTAAGCTAATCGATAAAGAATCGAATCGTAAAGCAGAATAGATAAAGAATCGAATCGTTAAGCAGAATCGATAAAGAATCGAATCGTTAAGCTAATCGATAAAGAATCGAATCGTTAAGCTAATCGATAAAGAATCGAATCGTTAAACAGAATCGATAAAGAATCGAATCGTTAAGCAGAATCGATAAAGAATCAAATCGTTAAGCAGAATCGATAAAGAATCAAATCGTTAAGCAGAATCGATAAAGAATCAAATCGTTAAGCTAATCGATAAAGAATCGAATCGTTAAGCAGAATCGATAAAGAATCGAATCGTTAAGCAGAATCGATAAAGAATCGAATCGTTAAGCAGAATCGATAAAGAATCGAATCGTTAAGCTAATCGATAAAGAATTAAATCGTTAAGCAGAATCGATAAAGAATCAAATCGTTAAGCAGAATCGATAAAGAATCGAATCGTTAAGCTAATCGATAAAGAATCGAATCGTTAAGCAGAATCGATAAAGAATCGAATCGTTAAGCAGAATCGATAAAGAATCGAATCGTTAAGCAGAATCGATAAAGAATCGAATCGTTAAGCTAATCGATAAAGAATCGAATCGTTAAGCTAATCGATAAAAAATCGAATCGTAAAGCAGAATCGATAAAGAATCGAATCGTTAAGCAGAATCGATAAAGAATCGAATCGTTAAGCAGAATCGATAAAGAATCGAATCGTTAAGCTAATCGATAAAAAATCGAATCGTTAAGCAGAATCGATAAAGAATCGAATTGTTAAGCTAATCGATAAAAAATCGAATCGTTAAGCAGAATCGATAAAGAATCGAATCGTTAAGCTAATCGATAAAGAATCGAATCGTTAAGCAGAATCGATAAAGAATCGAATCGTTAAGCAGAATCGATAAAGAATCGAATCGTTAAGCAGAATCGATAAAGAATCGAATCGTTAAGCTAATCGATAAAGAATCGAATCGTTAAGCTAATCGATAAAAAATCGAATCGTAAAGCAGAATCGATAAAGAATCGAATCGTTAAGCAGAATCGATAAAGAATCGAATCGTAAAGCAGAATCGATAAAGAATTGAATCGTTAAGCAGAATCGATAAAGAATCGAATCGTTAAGCTAATCGATAAAGAATCAAATCGTTAAGCAGAATCGATAAAGAATCGAATCGTTAAGCTAATCGATAAAGAATCAAATCGTTAAGCTAATCGATAAAGAATCAAATCGTTAAGCTAATCGATAAAGAATCGAATCGTTAAGCAGAATCGATAAAGAATCGAATCGTTAAGCAGAATCGATAAAGAATCGAATCGTTAAGCAGAATCGATAAAGAATCGAATCGTTAAGCGGAGGCACAAGTAGCATCTTAACTCACATTTTATGAGCGTCTTGACGTAGTGCACTCATCGATTAAAACAGCGGTGGTTCTTTAATCCCACCTGGATTCAAACACACGAAGCATTTCCACAGTGTCCCTGCTGAGTCGGCTTTACACGCTGTTTATTAGCCCATAAACATGGCAGAGCTCAGGATCATGAAGTCAAACTGTCAGTGTCACAGATCATATAACTATAGAGTCTAGAAGCTCTCAGGTGGAAAATATTTATATATACGAACATGTGATTCAGTTTCCCACAACACATCCACTATATCTAAAAAAAATGGTGGAATAGTCCCTCCGGGTTGGGAGCAAGATGCTGCCCCAGGTGAAGGACTGCAAGTATCTTACAGTCCATCCAACTCTCACCTATGGTCATGAACTCTGGGTACTGACCCAAAGAATTAGATCGTGGATACAAGCGGCCAAAATGATCATATAATAATCACAATGAAGACAGTTTATTTTGTGCTCCAGTCTCTATATATATTTTGTTTCGCTCACCGTCTCCACTCATGAAGTTTGAGTAGAAGGATTCCCAGGACTGTCCGGAGGGAAGGACCGGATTGTTGTTGGAGAAATGATAGAAGGAGACCAGAGTGTCTTTAGGGTTCCTGAAGACCACCAACATCTGTACGACACATAACACAATCAGTAAAAATAATGAAGGGTTGTGATATGAGGAGAATCAGTTTGTTCTCTACAAGTTTTTGAAACTTACTTTAGTCTTCTTTTCATAGAAAGAGGTTGGGATGTTGTCGGGGTGCATGTGAGTCCCCAGAAACCTCGGAGAGGGAGTCTCATCCACGACCTGAGGACGGAGGAAGATCGGACGAGTCAGCCTTATCTTTTACAAACAAAACATTTTCAAAAAGTTCACTGCAGTGCCTGAACAACAACGTAGGTAATATGTCGGGTTCTATCAAACAACCCAACAATGACTCACGGCTGTTTGCAAGCACTGACTGTTGGTAGGAAACAGGATGCAGACACTGGTCTCTACTGTCACTGTCATGTCATTTGTCATTGTGAACTGAATCCAAAAGTCAGCCAGTGGTACTAGTGGACGTTCAAGTACATGTAAACTTCCTCTGACTGAAACCAAACTGCTGGTCCTCCCAGCCAACATCAAATCTGACTTCTTGCTGCCCACCAGGGTAGCAGGACACTTATCTTGAACTAACCTTCTCTAAACACATTACCTAGGATGCCGGTCGTGCCACTTCACAACATGAGAAGAATCAGGCCTTACCTGGCTCAACATGCTACCTAGCTCCTGATACAGTACAATACAGATACTTCAAGACCCTCCTGAAGACCTCCAGCTCTTCACAGAGGACCTGCTACTACAACAACCTCACCACAGACCCCCAACCACCGTGTCCTCAAACATCCTGCCATCCCACCTCTTTTAAAATAAACTGGTTTGGGTTCATCATAGCTGTTTGTAACAGAACTTCCCAATTCTCCACAATAAAACTTTAATGAGTTCCTCGAACGATGTGTGGAAACACCGTCATGAGCCAGTATCATGATGATGTGAGAAATGCAACAGTTTGCCAACTACACCAACCAGCCTTCTCCTTGCTTTAGGAACAGTTTATGTATCTTATATATTTATATTTTACATTATGTTATCCAAATATGTGAGCCCCATTTAGTGTCTTTCCAAGAAGCCAGATGCAGTCAAAGCTCAGAGAAGCTGATGAGTGGATTTTTGATCTTAGATTATTTTTTTGTTATAAACAGGAAATAACTCGAAGCTACACAGAGCGACGCACGAAGCAAAGAAACGATGAAGACCGGATCTACTTTAACAATCCGGCCTCGTAATTTGTAACAGCTGATACATTCTGCTGTTTCTCTCTGTCAGTAAAACGAGGAAACGTTTTCGTGGCCTAGAAACGAAATGACTGCAGGCTCCGGTGTCAAAGTTCAGAACATAATCAGGACTGATCAGTGCTATACAAACATAATTAGAGAAGGTTGACCACAGTGGGGGGTGTAACATGCACTTGGCATTGGCTAGTCGCTCTCCCTTTCAAATCTTTGCCCTCTGAAGTAACTTCAGTGAGTTAATTAAACCACAGCACACACGTTTACACACGAGTTCCTGATTGACGATGTGAAAACAGGCCCGGGACTTCCAGAACATTTCAGTCTAATTATTCTATGTACATGTTCTTATGAGCCGGGCGCGTCTGCGATCAAACATCTGCCTCTTATCAGTGCTCTCATTCGAAGGAGGAACGCCAGGCCAGGCTCAAACAGCAGCGACAGACCACAGTGACAATGAACTGTGTTTGACTTCTGAGCATCGACAGATCTACATTCAAAACTTCAGTTTACTAATGAGGTTTGGTCTCTTTACAGGGGGGAGGAGGAGTGTGTAACAAAACATTACAACATGCAACCCACTCACAGGCGGATTGGAAGTTGCAAACTGCCAAATGAAGTTAAACTTAAACTGATTCAAACCAAACCAGATATAAATTAGTTTTAAACTGAACAACTGAATTGAATTATCTGTATATATATAAAAGTTTATCTTTACAAAACATACAAACTCACAACAACAACAGAGGCAGAGTAAAACTCTGAGTGTAACCTGGATGTACATTTTCAGGAATAAATCTTTCAAAATAAGGTTCACTCGGTAGCAGATTAACCAATCACAGATGTTTTCTCAGAGGAAACAATATGTGAGATATCTTTTCTGGACACAACGAGCTTTTTATTTCATTGAATCTGCAGCCTGTGATCTGCTTTTAGTGTGTCACTGAGGAGGCAACATGTCAGAATCGACCTTCCTCCTCCTGGGACGTGATTAGTCGCTGTAATGAAATATCTGCAGAGCTCCTCAATCGATGACTTCACTCTGTGATCAGGCTGGGATACGTCGCACATGTACAGATTTTGTATGTGCAAAATAATGCTGGTAGAGAGTTCTTGAGTTATTGGGACTTTAAGACAACCACACAGTAAGCAGGTTACTGCCTGACCTGCTATCTCAGTGTATTAGTACAAACAGGAACGACCACAGGGAGCTGAAAGAGTGCAGGGAACAGGCTCGACCAGTCCACCTCCAACACTTCATCCATCACCATCAAAACACAACATCCCTCCATCACGCCTGCCTGCATTTCTGCCTCTTCTGATACTCGAGGTCCTCAAAGCTTCTTCAGTTCTTCAGATGCGATTCAACACGACTCGTCTATGGACACTGAGTCAAAGCAGCTCATGTCGGCCAAACGTACGTGTTAAAGCGCGTTGATGCGACACTGACCTGTCCTCAGGTGGATGGTGTCTGTCATTGTTACGCCTGTATGTAACTCAGCTGGCTGCTGTCGGGGACCTGGTCGATGATTGGCTGGTTTACAAAGTTGTGGACTTGCTAGTTTTTGATCAGAAGTAATGTAATCAGAACAAATACTCGAGTACAGCTGGACACAGTTACCACAGTGAGATTACACTGGAGGCAACAGTGATTTCTGTGGGTTGATAACAATAAACACGTTAAAGTACCTTCAAGGCTTCCGGTGCAAAGAACTCGATCAGCGGTGGCATCATGGTCTCCGTTTTCATCCCTGTGGCCTCTGTGATGATCTTCCTCAACACGCCGACCATCCAGTTGAAACCTGCACACAGAGGAGTTACTTCAGCATGTGCATCCTCAAACCAACTTCATACAATATTTATACATTCCTCTTTCACGTGTTTCACGTCTGCCCGTCTGTCCGTCTTTACGGTATCAGGCTGCCGGCGTGTTGCTCTGCAGCTTCCCGACAGATCCGCACTGTTACGTAATGACTCTGGATCACAGACATCAGTCTGGGTGATATAAAGGTGACTTGGCTTACGTGTCTCCACGTGTCCATATAAATCTGAATCCACTCTGAGATTTGCAGTGTTCAAAAATATTCATAATAAGCTAAATGAATCTTCTTCTTCTTCTCCTTTCTGCTTTTCCCTGCAGGGGTCACCACAGTGAATCAGCTGCCTCCATCTAACCCTGTCTTCTGCATCCTCTTCTCTCACACCAGCCTCCTTCATGTCCTCTCACTGCATCCATAAACCTCCTCTCTGCTCCTCTAGGCCTCCTCCTGTCTGGCAGTTCAAAACTCAGCATCCTTCTACCAATATATTCACTCTCTCTCCTCTGGACATGTCCGAACCATCTTAGAAAAAGCTGTACTGTATTTATGAGGGTAAACTTCTGGCAATCACAGCTGCCACTTTTTTACCGTAACAAACCGTAACCAGTTTTAAGAGTGAGGCCAATAAACAGCAGCAGGTGGTAACTGTGAGCTGGGTGTTGAGGTGAAGGTCTTCCTCCTCACACAGTCTAACATTAACATTTATCTGCCTGTGATAACTAAAGGGCCTCTGACAAACAGCCTCAAACTGACCACGCCTCCGTGGATAAATGGTTCTGGTAGCCCCATGCGGGCTCCGGTCCAGGCCGGGCCCCCACGCATGAAGATTCGGGATGGATGTGCTGTGTTATCTAACATTTCTCCAAAAGGCGATTAACTCGTCCGTCTTCATGTCGTTTCTCCAGCAGCGTGTCCACAAAGAAAACATGTCACATTCCTCGAACGCACCGCAGCAACGCCAAGAATGTCGCACTGTTCATCCTGTACAGACTTCACTGTGAGCGCTTTGTGTTTCGAAGGCAGTGTGACATGGAGCTTTATTCAATATTGGATCATCAAGTCAGAGACTGATTCAGGGTCGGGCACCGCAGTGAAGTGCTTGTTGAAAAGTTAGAGGGCTCACGTGATGCTAAAACACTGAACGTCCGTACGCTTCATTCTGAAAAGCTGAAACTTAGAAACTCAGATAAGCTTTCTGATGTAACTAGTCAGCTAATAATAGTTTATTACCCCAACAATGAGTTCTGAGTGTTCAGGTGTGAGTTTATCTCCACAAAACAAACCAAGCTGACGGATTACTCTGCAAAACATCACAGCGAGCTTTTCTAAAACTCCTTTGTATGAACGCAGCCGAGACGTCACGGAGACTACGTCCAGGTTTTAGACAGTCTGCGGGGACGTCACAAAGACTATGTCCAGGTTTTAGACAGTCTGCAGGGACGTCACAGAGACTACGTCCAGGTTTTAGACAGTCTGTGGGGACGTCACAGAGACTACATCCAAGTTTCAGACAGTCTGCGGGGACGTCACAGAGACTACGTCCAGGTTTTAGACAGTCTGCGGGGACGTCACAGAGACTACGTCCAGGTTTTAGATAGTCTGTGGGGACGTCACAAAGACTGCGTCCAGGTTTTAGACAGTCTGCGGGGACGTCACAGAGACTACGTCCAGGTTTTAGACAGTCTGCGGGGACGTCACGGAGACTACGTCCAGGTTTTAGACAGTCTGCGGGGACGTCACAGAGACTACGTCAGGTTTTAGACAGTCTGCAGGGACGTCACAAAGACTACGTCCAGGTTTTAGACAGTCTGCGGGGACGTCACGGAGACTACGTCCAGGTTTTAGACAGTCTGCGGGGACGTCACGGAGACTACGTCCAGGTTTTAGACAGTCTGCGGGGACGTCACGGAGACTACGTCCAGGTTTTAGACAGTCTGCGGGGACGTCACGGAGACTACGTCCAGGTTTTAGACAGTCTGCGGGGACGTCACAGAGACTACGTCCAGGTTTTAGACAGTCTTCAAGACGTCACGGAGACTACGTCCAGGTTTTAGACAGTCTGCGGGGACGTCACGGAGACTACGTCCAGGTTTTAGACAGTCTGCGGGGACGTCACGGAGACTACGTCCAGGTTTTAGACAGTCTGTGGGGACGTCACGGAGACTACGTCCAGGTTTTAGACAGTCTGCGGGGACGTCACAGAGACTACGTCCAGGTTTTAGACAGTCTGTGGGGACGTCACGGAGACTACGTCCAGGTTTTAGACAGTCTGTGGGGACGTCACGGAGACTACGTCCAGGTTTTAGACAGTCTGCGGGGACGTCACAGAGACTACGTCCAGGTTTTAGACAGTCTGCGGGGACGTCACGGAGACTACGTC
Organism: Collichthys lucidus; assembly: GCA_004119915.2. Lineage (NCBI taxonomy): Eukaryota > Metazoa > Chordata > Actinopteri > Sciaenidae > Collichthys > Collichthys lucidus. Next base: position 852,749 of record CM014100.1, on the reverse strand, counting down.
CAGGTTTTAGACAGTCTGCGGGGACGTCACAGAGACTACGTCCAGGTTTTAGACAGTCTGTGGGGACGTCACGGAGACTACGTCCAGGTTTTAGACAGTCTGTGGGGACGTCACGGAGACTACGTCCAGGTTTTAGACAGTCTGCGGGGACGTCACAGAGACTACGTCCAGGTTTTAGACAGTCTGTGGGGACGTCACGGAGACTACGTCCAGGTTTTAGACAGTCTGTGGGGACGTCACAGAGACTACGTCCAGGTTTTAGACAGTCTGCGGGGACGTCACAGAGACTACGTCCAGGTTTTAGACAGTCTGTGGGGACGTCACGGAGACTACGTCCAGGTTTTAGACAGTCTGCGGGGACGTCACAGAGACTACGTCCAGGTTTTAGACAGTCTGCGGGGACGTCACAAAGACTACGTCCAGGTTTTAGACAGTCTGCGGGGACGTCACAGAGACTACGTCCAGGTTTTAGACAGTCTGCGGGGACGTCACAGAGACTACGTCCAGGTTTTAGACAGTCTGCGGGGACGTCACGGAGACTACGTCCAGGTTTTAGACAGTCTGCGGGGACGTCACAGAGACTACGTCCAGGTCTTAGACAGTTTGCGGGGACGTCACGGAGACTACGTCCAGGTTTTAGACAGTCTGCAGGGACGTCACAGAGACTACGTCCAGGTTTTAGATCAGTTTATTCGCGGTAGAAGAAATATATGAATTATATAAACATTTTTAGATGTTCACGCTGCGATTCTGTCGGGTCTGGGTGATGATCTATTAACCAAGACGACGACAGTCTTTGGTTCAGCTCTTTCCATCAGCAGTCTGTCACCGTGGCGACGTGTTGTATGTACAGTATGTTGACTTTAAACGTTGACCTCGGGTTAAATATTTCCAACACTAACAGACCTGTCGTAAAGTTCACTTAAACATCTGATGGCTCCGTTCAGGTTTATCTGCAGAGTCGGAGTCAGAGCTGATCTGTCGGGACTTCACCTTCAGCGTTACAGTGGAGCTGAGGTCAGAGGTCAGAGGTCACAGCAGACTTCAAACCATTCACTCACCACATTTGGGATAAGCCACCAGCATGATGTCGCCGTCTCTGGCCTTGATGTTCTCTAGACCCTTCAAATGCTCCTCGGGGCACATGATGCGAGGGTACAGCACCCCGTTGTATCTGTACAGCTTCTCCTCGTCGCTCATCTCCTTCGCCATCTGCAGCCTGGACTGGAGGTTAGCGCTGGAGTCACTCGAGCTCATCCTGACTATGTGAGTCTGCACAGACCAGAGACCTCAAACCAACGAACTGCGACAGGGCAGACGGAGTGAGCGGGGTGTAGTCGCAAAAAACAAACTGCTTTCTGTGCAGCTGAACGTCCATTCACTGCGAGAGAGACCGACTGTGTGGAGTGTAGTCAGGGAGGAGGAGGAGGAGGAGGAGGAGGAGGAGGAGGTGCCTTGAGCCTCCTCCTCCTTTTACTACACACACACACATGCAGGGAAATGTGTGTGTGTGTGTGTGTGTGTGTGTGTGTGTGTGTGTGTGTGTGTGTGTGTGTGTGTGGAGGTGTGACTGATGGGAGATGCCTGTTCAATGTTCACCAGATGGGAGGAACACACCGACTGCACAACTCTTGTGTAATGGTCACGTTCTTCTTCTTCTGTAGTTTCTCTGTGCGGCCTCCGTGACTGTGAAGTGAAGCCGAGACAGGAAGTGTCAGAAACTACAGTTCATCAAACGTCCACTAGAGGCTGGCTCCAGAACTGAGTCAGTCTCCATGTCCCCATGTTCAAATGTCCAACTTCAAGACTACCAACAATGTGGAGACGAGAGCTACCACACCAAGATTCATAATGGCTCTTCAGAAATCTGTGCGGGGACGTCACAGAGACTACGTCCAGGTTTTAGACAGTATGCGGGGACGTCACGGAGACTACGTCCAGGTTTTTAGACAGTCTGTGGGGACGTCACGCAGACTACGTTCAGGTTTTAGACAGTCTGCGGGGACGTCTCAGAGACTACGTCCAGGTTTTAGACAGTCTGTGGGGACGTCACAGAGACTACGTCCAGGTTTGAGACAGTCTGCGGGGACGTCACACAGCTTAGTTCAGGTTTTAGAAGTCTGCGGGGACGTCTCGGAGACTACGTCCAGGTTTGAGACAGTCTGCGGGGACGTCACGGAGACTACGTCCAGGTTTTAGACAGTCTGCGGGGACGTCACAGAGACTACGTCCAGGTTTTAGACAGTCTGCGGGGACGTCACAGAGACTACGTCCAGGTTTTAGACAGTCTGCGGGGACGTCACAGAGACTACGTCCAGGTTTAAGACAGTCTGCGGGGACGTCACAGAGACTACGTCTAGGTTTTAGACAGTCTGCGGGGACGTCACAGAGACTACGTCCAGGTTTTAGACAGTCTGCGGGGACGTCACAGAGACTACGTCCAGGTTTTAGACAGTCTGCAGGGACGTCACAGAGACTATGTCCAGGATTAATTAATGATCTTGTGTCGTGTCTAACTTTAGTCGAGTTTAACATATTAGGCGTGGATTTAATCTTCAGATTTTCAGGTTTAAGTTGAGACCAAACATTGTGTGCTCAGTTTTGGACAAAGACCTGAATGTAGTCTAGAAAAGACTGGGCGGACTGCAGACCTCCATTCACTCCTGTATAATCGTCACGTTCTTCTTCTCCAGTTTCTTTGTGTCAGTCAGCATTTGGCTTCAGAGCAGCCGAGGTCTCTCGAGGAAAAACTTCCCCCGCCACAGAAACTTCACATGGATGGAAAGAAGAGGGGAGAAACCTCGAGAGAGGAAGCTCTGAATGCTGATCACATCCTCAGACAGCTGTCCAGTCTGTCCTCACTGTGCTGCTGTGTGTAAGTGTGCAGTCTGATACTGACACAAGATGAAGAAGAAAACAAACGCTGACTTTCATTTTGCTTGTTTGAACAGAAATCAACACATCTGAACGCAGACATGGGAGGAGAAGGTCTGCAATGAAGAGCGACAAAGCAGGGACGAGGTCAGGACAGACTTCTACCCGACACAGCCTAGTCTCCGTGACGTCCCCGCAGACTGTCTAAAACCTGGACGTAGTCTCCGTGACGTCCCCACAGACTGTCTAAAACCTGGACGTAGTCTCCGTGACGTCCCCACAGACTGTCTAAAACCTGGACGTAGTCTCCGTGACGTCCCCGCAGACTGACTAAAACCTGGACGTAGTCTCTGTGACGTCCCCGCAGACTGTCTAAAACCTGGACGTAGTCTCCGTGACGTCCCCACAGACTGTCTAAAACCTGGACGTAGTCTCCGTGACGTCCCCGCAGACTGTCTAAAACCTGGATGTAGTCTCCGTGACGTCCCCGCAGACTGTCTAAAACCTGGACGTAGTCTCTGTGACGTCCCCGCAGACTGTCTAAAACCTGGACGTAGTCTCTGTGACGTCCCCGCAGACTGTCTAAAACCTGGACGTAGTCTCTGTGACGTCCAAACACTCGTGCTGCTCAGTAACCCTCTGCAGGATAATTGTGAATGCTCGCGTTGCAGGAACGTTTATCCGATGTTTGACAAATGTGGCAGGAAACAGACCCAGAGGCCGGTCGGGGGCTGCAGACCAGATGGAGTCTGCACCGCTTCCTGCACCACACAACAAAAACCTGTCCCACTCTCTCACTGTTTTTTAAACCTGAGCTTCTAATTTCATGACCTTTATTACTCTCCCTCCCTGCCTTCACCCTCTCTCTCTCTCTCTGTACATTTAAGTGTCGGTTGTCCGGGACCCCCACAGCTCTGGGGGCCTCATGGTGTCACTCGACAAACAAAAATCTCCATTCACTGCCACACAAATGAGACACACACACACAAACACGCTCAACTTTGACCGAAATGTGCATGAGCACACACACAAAACGACATCAAACAGCTGAATGGGGCCTCAGACACAATACATTTCCACGCTGCAATCTGTCACGCACAAGTGTTTGGACGTCACGGAGACTACGTCCAGGTTTTAGACAGTCTGCGGGGGACGTCACTGAGACTACGTCCAGGTTTTAGACAGTCTGCAAGACGTCACGGAGACTACGTCCAGGTTTTAGACAGTCTGCAGGGACGTCACGGAGACTACGTCCAGGTTTTAGACAGTCTGCGGGGGACGTCACTGAGACTACGTCCAGGTTTTAGACAGTCTGCGGGGGACGTCACTGAGACTACGTCCAGGTTTTAGACAGTCTGCGGGGACGTCACAGAGACTACGTCCAGGTTTTAGACAGTCTGCGGGGACGTCACGGAGACTACGTCCAGGTTTTAGACAGTCTGCGGGGACGTCACGGAGACTACGTCCAGGTTTTAGACAGTCTGCGGGGACGTCACGGAGACTACGTCCAGGTTTTAGACAGTCTGCGGGGGACGTCACGGAGACTACGTCCAGGTTTTAGACAGTCTGCGGGGGACGTCACTGAGACTACGTCCAGGTTTTAGACAGTCTGCGGGGGACGTCACTGAGACTACGTCCAGGTTTTAGACAGTCTGCGGGGACGTCACAGAGACTACGTCCAGGTTTTAGACAGTCTGCGGGGACGTCACAGAGACTACGTCCAGGTTTTAGACAGTCTGCGGGGACGTCACGGAGACTACGTCCAGGTTTTAGACAGTCTGCGGGGACGTCACAGAGACTACGTCCAGGTTTTAGACAGTCTGCGGGGGACGTCACGGAGACTACGTCCAGGTTTTAGACAGTCTGCGGGGGACGTCACGGAGACTACGTCCAGGTTTTAGACAGTCTGCGGGGGACGTCACTGAGACTACGTCCAGGTTTTAGACAGTCTGCGGGGACGTCACAGAGACTACGTCCAGGTTTTAGACAGTCTGCGGGGACGTCACGGAGACTACGTCCAGGTTTTAGACAGTCTGCGGGGACGTCACAGAGACTACGTCCAGGTTTTAGACAGTCTGCAAGACGTCACGGAGACTACGTCCAGGTTTTAGACAGTCTGCAAGACGTCACGGAGACTACGTCCAGGTTTTAGACAGTCTGTGGGGACGTCACAGAGACTACTTCCTACATTGGCTCTAGATTTAGACCTAAGGCATCTCCACTGTGTAACCCCCAAAACACACGTCATGTTTCTCAGACACACGATCTCCAAGACTGACGTCAAACTTTGTCTCTTTGACGCTGAACCAGTGGAACAGTCAGAAAGACGATGATGAAGATGTCATGGTGGATGGTATCAAACGCTGCGCTTAGGTCTGAGAGGACGTGAACTGAGACCTTATTTTCATCAGAGTTTACTTCTGCAACAACACAAACAGTCACCATGTGAGAAAACAGAAGAAAACATCTCCATGAACATCGTCTGAATCACTAATAATGACACTCAAGTTCAGAGTTTCTGTCTCTGACATGTTTCTCATTCATCTCACGTTGTGTGTCAGAAGTCTGGATCTTCGTTAGAGACTAAGTCCTGTATACTGTCCTCATAATGAAAACACTTTCAAAGCTGGACAGTCAGCTGACACTGGATGTCCTTCAAAATCTACAAGGCCGGACTTTTCTTGGTGAAATTAAGGGAGTGTCAGACCAGGACGGGAATGAGGACTCAGACGCAGAGGATATAATGATTAAGCACACTTTATTGTAGTCAGTGTCTTCTTAGAAGAGTGATGAAAAGAAAAGGCTATATAACTCTGTCTAAACTTAAGAGGCCTGGCTAATGTGACTTGGCAAAAACACCTCTCAAAAGAGGGAAAACACATAAAGGAGAGGGAACAAGATTATATACAAATTCTAGAAATGAAACTCTCACAAGGAGGAAAATAAAACACTAGATAATAAACACAAAACGCTCCCGAAGGAGGAAAACCAAATCTAAACAAAAATGGGTTCAAAGAACAAGGCTCAGCTAAACAGCGGCTCTACTGATATCTACAGATCTAACTAATAATCACTCCACAAGCGGGAGGACAAAAACTGAAACAACCGAAAACAAAAGAGAACACTAAACTAAGAAAAGATTAATCAACAAAAAATCACTCTCACAGAGGAAGATGACAACAACTTACGTGACAGAACAAATTCTTTCTATTGGCAAACGGACTGTGACAACGAGGGCTTCAGCAAACGAACAGGACGAAACACTTTGCCGCGGGACAAAGGGAGACGCAGACAATATATACACAAGGTGATGGGGAACAGGGGGAGACAATCAGGGCGGGGAAGACAATCAGACCGGTGACACATGAGGAAGGGCAAGTGACCTGAAACGAGAGGAGAGTTATCTTTCAAAATAAAACAGGAAATGACAAGACAGGACAAAAACCCAGCTTGACCTCATCGCGGTGTGACAGGGAGCACCGATTCATTTAGTGAAACTGAAACAAAGCACAAAACAAAAGACAAATTAGGATTTATTAAGACAGCTTAGCGAGACACTAATCAAAGACACATGCAGGAGCAGATGCAGCTCACAGGCTCATCATGAATGAAACGACACATGGAGCTCTTCAGAATAAAACAAACAGAACAAACACACGTTCAGAATGAAAATACACTTTTTTAAAGGTCACAAAAACTAGAAGGATTTCCATGATTACATATTTCCACTCTTGTTCGTTCACACTGGTTAAGGCTTATGGCTGTGATGGTTTTACTTATATTTCCATTACAAATCATTGATCTGCTACAAAAAGGAGAATCCCACTTAAAATGCTACAAAAGCCCATGCAAGGATTTCATCTCCATACTCGCATGCTCCAACACAAACCTCTGACTGAATATAAGAGTTTATACTACGACGTCCAGAGAAATCAGACGCAGAACAAGTGAGTGAAATGTTGTGGTGTTCAGTGTGTGATGGAGGTTTAACACAGCGCTGACTTTTCACCAACATCCAGAGATATTTCAGAAAGTCAAAGAAACTCTGATCAACATTTTTAGATCGACAACGGATCAAATGAAACGTCCAAGTGAAAGCGGTCGCTGACAAACTCACAGGAAGTGATCAGCAGACTTTGCACTTCTTCACTTCAGTTTTCTGCTTTGTGAGGGACCGAGTCAGTCGGCAATGAGGACAACAGGAAGTATTTTCCAATAAGGGGTCTTTATTTATCCAAAGTATGAAACAACAACATTTCCAAAACAAAAGTCATGAAGAACTGGGCCCATAAAAGAGGTCAAATTAACGAAACTGAACAAACTAACAGGAGACAAAACAAACAGAGCTGTTGACTGAACACCAGCTCCCAGCAGCAGCACCGGGAGCTCAAAAAGAACTGAGATTAGAAAAGTATATGAAACAAAGACTGTACTAAAGCTGACTAAATGTGCACGCTTCAAATAGAAAACCAATGTACTCAAACAATAGAGTGTGTTCTATGGAAGAGAAAATCCTTGTGTGATTTATTTCAATACTAAATGTTAGCCAGTGTAGACTAATACCTTAAATGTATAATGTGTGTGAACAAAATACAACAAAACTCAACTATAGAAACAAATGTGTGAGTGCAGAAGGTTACCGACATTTATGGTTGTGTGGACATCACATGCTTCAACAATCTGTGAAACTAGAAACACTGAGGATTTGACAAAGCTCAGAGATTTATAATCTGACATTAATAACAATGATACTTAAGTTTGGAGTCACAGTTCAGTTTGTAGACGTCAGTGAAGCTTCCATTCAATCCAAACTTTCTACAGGTTTGATCTTCTTCTGTCACAAACAATCATCTGTTAAACTGGGACAAACGTCTGGTAGTGGTGAGGATATGGTCCAGGTCCAGGTCCAGGTCCAGGTCCAGGTGGCTGAGTGTGGAGCAGAGGGAGTGGAGGAGTCTCAGTGTGTCAGCAGCAGCAGAGCAGTCCAGATCCACTGATGATCCTCTGTCACATGATCCAGAGGAACACACATGATGATGGTGGACTTGACTTTGTGTCTGACAGTGGAGCTGATCTCAGAGCAGTTCAGACTGCAGCGCTGACAGTCATCTCCACCTGTTGGGATTCCTCCGTCAGTCTCTGCTGGATGAAGCTCTCCTCTCCACTCCACCTCCCAGTAACATGACCCAGTCAGAGCTGATGCTGCTGCTTCAACCTCTCTGGATCATCAGGACTCAGCTGATCCTCTCTCAGTATGACTCCCAGCTGGTGAGAGAAGCAGACAGACAACAGAAGTCATGAATCAGTGTTTGCAGAGACTCCCTTCATCAGCTGTCAGTCAGTGATGCAGCACATCCAGTATAAAGACCAGCAGGACTTCAGTCCTGTTCAGACACAAGTGGAGCGGCTGTGTAGCGTAGCCAGCTTCCTGTCAGCTCTCATGTTAACGTGTTGGACTGAAGCTCACAGACCTGCATCAAGTCTGCTGACTCTGCACATTTCACTCAAGGACACAGTGGAAATAAAGTGCTGACAGTCCCTGAACGCATCATCAGTGCAGAAACAGAGAGACGTTCACTGCTCACTTTCATTTCCAGCTGTGGGTCCTGGACTTCAGCAGAGGTTCTGCTCTGTACAAAGACCACATGCTCACTAAATGTAATGATGCTTCTTTGCAGGCTTCAGTCAGGCTGATCTGAGAGCTGTGACAAAGATGAACTGATCAGTTCTTTAGTGTTGGACTGAGAGAACAAACACTTTGAGATCAGATCTGATGAATGAGGACCACTGTCTCTGTACATCTTGGAACGCTGTCAGCTGGAATCAGCTTTATTTCCTGTAGACATGAACACAACAACAACAGTCGTCTTCACATCAACCAAAGACACGTGATCACAACGAGCTTCTGGCTCATCTGATTGGCTGACTGTTCTCTCTCTCTCTGTCTTTCTGTCCAATCCTGAAGCCTGTCACCGTTCTCCTCTCACAGCTTCACTGAGGAAAGCAGCCGCTGAGAAGGTCGGAGGTTTACAGGAAATACTGGATCTGTGCTTTGATACTAACTGTGTTTAGTACAATACTGCTGAGACCAACATGGACTGACTGCAACCCTCTACTGACCTCAGAGTCTGCAGACTGCAGTGTGGACTCTCCACAAGATCAGACAGAGGCTTCACGTCTGAATCCTGCAGGTTGTTTCCACTCAGGTCCAGCTCTGTCAGATGGGAGGGGTTGGACTTCAGAGCTGAGGCCAGAGAAGCACAGCTGATCTCTGACAAACTGCAGCTCCTCAATCTGAATAAAGAATAAATGATGTTGATAAAAATCCATTTATAATCCAATCAGATGTGTTCAGGTTTGAAATGTGCAGCTCAACATTACTATGTCCTAATCAATGAGCTTTCCTCTAAAATGAGTAGAGTGACTTTGTCATTGTGTTATTGTGGATCATCATAATGTCAGCCTGCTACAGACATCATCCAAACGTCAGCACAACATTCAGACAACCATTCAGTGTGTGTGTGTGTGTGTGTGTGTGTGTGTGTGTGTGTGTGTGTGTGTGTGTGTGTGTGTGTGTGTGTGTGTGTGTGTGTAATATTTCTACTTCAACAAGTAAACTTGATCATTTCAAACTAATCTGAGTTCAGAGGATCTTCTGTATACAGATGTGACCATTGACCAACAATTCTAAACATTCATTGACTTTAACACTAACAGAGACATTTTCTACAGTTTCTTTAAGAAACACAAGTCTTTGTGACTGCAGACTAAATTTAATACAACAAACATGAAAATATGAACAAAAGGACATTTACAACTTTATGGATGTAAGTTATGTCTGAACATAATTTAGCTTCAATTGTTAATTAAACATCAGATCTACAATAGTAACAGAGAGTCAGTGAACTGACCTCAGAGTCTTCAGTCTGCAGTGTGGACTCTGCAGAAAATCACACAGCAGCTTCACTCCTGAATCCTGCAGGTTGTTTCCTCTCAGGTCCAGCTCTGTCAGATGGGAGGGGTTGGACTTCAGAGCTGAGGCCAGAGAAGCACAGCTGATCTCTGACAACCTGCAGCCCCACAATCTGAATAAAGAATAAATGATGTTGATAAAAATCCATTTATAATCCAATCAGATGTGTTCAGGTTTGAAATGTGCAGCTCAACATTACTATGTCCTAATCAATGAGCTTTCCTCTAAAATGAGTAGAGTGACTTTGTCATTGTGTTATTGTGGATCATCATAATGTCAGCCTGCTACAGACATCATCCAAACGTCAGCACAACATTCAGACAACCATTCACGTCAGCACACATTAATAACATGCTGCTGATCTCAGTCAGTCTGGAATAATCATCAATCAGACATTTCTTCTGTTTCTTCTCATTTAGAACAATTTGATGAAAAATACTGAGACAGATGTTTTTCTACAGAAGTCCAAAATGTCCGACATGAAATAAATAAATCAGACTTGATGAAATAAATAATAAGTGAAGTCCAAACAAACCTGGTTAACACGTGTCCCTGCACTTGTGACGCTCTCATTTCACAGCACAGATTTAGACTATCCTCATCACCACTGTCATCTCCATCAGCACACAGCTGACTGACTGTGAGCTTCATCCTCAATCATCTTTACAACTGGATCAAATGTGCAAAGTGACATGAATGTTGTCTTCCTCTGAAATGTAACCTTGGACCTCTCTGTAGAAATATGGTGGATTATTTAAGCTGCTGTTTACTGGCTGAGTCACAAAGGGACATCGATTCCTGAATGGAAGCATCATTACATGTTGAAGTGACCAGACACGATACTTCAAACACTGTGTGTGTGTGTGTGTGCGTGTGCGTGTGCGTGTGTGTGTGTGTGTGTGTGTGTGTGTGTGTGTGTGTATAAAGACATTGTTCCTGAAAACGTGTTGTTCTTTTCATGTTTCATGTAGAGATGTCTCACATAAACTAAAATAAATCTTGGTTTCATGGCAGCACATTAAAGGATCAATCCTTCAGTTTTCTTAATAACATGAATCCAGTTTGAGTTCAGACTCAATTCAAACTGTTCACACTGACAAACTTTAAAAAGAGCTGCTGTGATTTGTGCTCAGACAAACACAGAAAACAAGAAGACTGAAAGAAATGTCAAACTTCTGTTCTGGATTTAAATTTGGTAGATATACACTGTACAAGAGCAGAACACATGAACTGACCTCAGAGTCTGCAGTCTACAGTTTGGACTCTGCAGTCCAGCACACAGACGCTTCACTCCTGAATCTGTCAGGTAGTTGTGACTCAGGTCCAGGTGTGTCAGATGGGGGTTGGACTTCAGAGCTGAGGCCACGACTTCACAGTGACTCTCTGAGAGTCCACAGTAAGTAAGTCTGTGATGACAGAGAATATAAAAGTTAAAGTCAAATAAAATCTGACATTTTATTCTAAAAATGGACTCTGTGCATTTTGCATCACAAAGCACATCAACATGAGCGTCTGTAGCTCAGCTGGTCAGTTGTTCAGTCTGAGCTGCTCAGCCATTGATCACAAGGTTTGTAGACAAACAGTCCCACATCATTTCCTGTTTGACAAATGTCAGAATCTGCTGCTTTTATCTGTTTCATATCATCTTAAATTCAATGTTTTCAGGGTTTCAGACTGTTGCTCGGAGAAAAGAAGCCTCCAACACAGAACAGATCGCTAACCGTCGACGCTCCATGAACATAAACAGACAACAGTGTCTCCAGACTAGAATGTGCTGACAGTAACACTAACATGGGGAAACACATTCTCTGTGACTAGTTCTGGGCGTATAGTATGTGTGCTGTTATCTGCAGGGTTTAAAGTCTGACCACCAGCATGAGTTGGGCAGAACAGAGAGCGACTCAGATGCAAACCTGATTGGATGTGAGGATGTCTCTGATTCTCCTGGATCAAGCTTCAATAAATATCACAGCAGAAGACATCAGAGGCTCCTGAACACTTTCTTCCCTCCTGACCTGGTGCCATTGATTTCAGGAATTTCTCCACAACACCAACCAGTTGATCAAAGAAATGAAAGCTACATTTGTTGAACTCTAAGTCTTATTTTTAACTCCTTCACTTCTGTTTATTTGGTCCTGGCACAGATTTAATCAATGATCTATTTCCCCCGCACATCATTTCTCATGTTCCTCTTCACATTTCATCAGACTGTGTGACGCTGAACTGAAAACACTGAGAGTTAAACACTTTGAGCAGCAGCCACTTCAGCAGCTACCTCACTGAAGCTAACCTTTGTGAGCAAACTACAGCAGCCAGTGCTCTTCATCTTCATCATCCAGATACTCACTACATTACAGATGATTACACTGACAGTAACGTAAGGAGCTGCTGTCAACTCGACTCACATCTTTACTTCACCTGTCTTTAACCCCTGAAACACCAAATACTAGCAGAGACAAGAGGGACAGAGAGAGAGAGGCGTCTGCACAGAGATGCATAGCCACATACTATAATGATACTATTATATACATATGGTTTACATCAAGGTACTTGTTTTGTCACTAGCTGTTATCTTAAGGCCATCTGGACTTTGAGGTCATTTAGAGAGAAAGCTGCTTCAGGTCCCAAATTGTGTTTTTTCCTGTTTTTATCTCCTTTTACGAGGTTGAGGTAGAGATCAGGTCAAGAGGTCAAAGGGCCGTTTGTTGGGGCATCCTGGGAGATGATGTTGTGCATGTGTGTTAAGTGTGTGTCTTTACTCTAATACTGATGGCTTCAGCTTTACGTTGCTTTATAATGTTGATCATCACATCTGGACTTACTCAGCCTTTCTGCAGTTCCTCACAGCTGGAATCAGTCTCTGTCGTCCCTGCCATGATGTTTTGTACTTCCACAGGTCCAACTCATCCAGAACCTCCTCTGACATCTGCAGCATGTAGGCCAGAGCTGAGCAGTGGATCTCAGAGAGTTCCTTCTCTGATCTGTTCTCTGACTTCAGGAACTCTTGGATCTCCTGATGGACTGAGTCATCGTTCATCTCCATCAGACAGTGGAAGATGTTGATGCTTCTGTCAGGAGAGATATCATCACTCTTCATCTCCTTCAGGTTGTTGATGGCTCTCTGGATGATTTCTGGACTGTTGTCTGTCTGACCCAGCAGGCCTCCTAAGAGTCTCTGGTTGGACTCCAGAGAGAGGCCATGAAGGAAGCGAACAAACAGGTCCAGGTGACCATTTTTACTTTGAAGGGATTTCTGCATGACTTTCCTCAGCAACACATCCAGGGTTGGGTAATGGTCACTGTCGTCCTTCTCCTCCAGGAAGTCCTTCAGTACCTCTGTCTTGTTGTTGGTGTAACAGTGGAACAGGTAGACTGCAGCCAGAAACTCCTGAACGCTCAGATGAACAAAGCAGTAGACTGTTTTCTGGAAGATCACACTCTCTCTTTTGAAGATCTGTGTACAAACTCCTGAGTACACCGAGGCCTCTGTGACATCCAGACCACACTGCTCCAGGTCTTCTTGGTAGAACATGATGTTTCCTTTCTCCAGCTGTTCAAACGCCAGCCTCCCCAGCTTCAGAAGAACTTCCCTGTCAGCCTCCGTCAGCTCCTGTGGACTCGTCTCATGTCCTTCATCGTACTTCTTCTTCTTCCTCTTTGTCTGAACCAGCAGGAAGTGTGAGTACAGGTCAGTCAGGGTCTTGGGCAGCTCTCCTCTCTGGTCTGTGGTCAACATGTGGTCCAGAACTGTAGCAGTGATCCAGCAGAAGACTGGGAGCAGACACATGATGTGGAGGCTCCTGGAGGTCTTGATGTGTGAGATGATTCTGCTGGACAGATCTTCATCACTGACTCTCCTCCTGAAGTACTCCTCCTTCTGAGCGTCAGTGAAGCCTCGTACTTCTGTTACCCTGTCAACACATGAAGGAGGGATCTGATTGGCTGCTGCAGGTCTGGAAGTTATCCAGATGAGAGCCGAGGGAAGCAGGTTCCCCTTGATGAGGCTTGTCAACAGCACGCTGACTGATGACTCCTGTGTGACATCAGACACGAGCTCTTTGTTGTTGAAATCCAGTGAAAGTCTGCTTTCATCCAGGCCGTCAAAGATGAACAGAAGTTTACAGACAGCGAGCTTCTCCGCTGTGACCTTCTGTAATGTTGGATGGAAAACATGGAGCAGCGTGAGAAGACTGAACCGCTCATCTTTGATCAGGTTCAGCTCCCTGAACGAGAGCAGAACCACCAGACTGACATCTTGGTTCTCCGAGCCCTCTGCCCAGTCCAGAGTGAACTTCAGCACTGAGAAGGTTTTTCCAACGCCAGCGACGCCGTTGGTCAGAGCGACTCTGATGTGTCTCTGTTGGTCAGGTAAGGCTTTAAAGATGTCGTGGCATTTGATGGGAGTGTCATGGAGGGTCTCCTTCTTCTTGGAAGCTGTCTCAAGCTGCCTCACCTCATGTTGGGTATGAACCTCTTCACTCTGTCCCTCTGTGATGTAGAGCTCAGTGTAGATCCTGTTGAGGAGGGTTCCACTTCCTGTTTCATCACTTCCTTCAGTCACACGTTCACATCTGGTCTTCAGACTGATCTTATGTTCATCTAAAACCTCCTGCAGACCACCACTCACTGAAACAGAGAAACAAGTTTGAGACTAAACAAAGAAAATGTGACAATCTGCTGATTATTTCATCAGCAATAAAAAGTGATGATAGAAGAATATCTAGAGAAGGAAATGGACAGTCTTACTTTGGACAGTGCTGGTCTGACTGGCTGTCTGCAGTCCACGTCTTGTTCTGGATCTGTCTCCACACTGGGGACAGGAGGAGTCTCCTGATGAAGCAGACTGGTCCCAGTATGAGGTGATGCAGTGTCTGCAGAACCAGTGTCCACAGCTGGTAGAGACCGGATCCTTCAGGACGTCCTGACACCAAACACAGCAGGACGGCTGCTCCTCCACAGGAACATGACTCCTCTTCCTCTCTCTGTGAAGACATTTCTTCATCACTCAATGATTTGTTGACTGTTGGTGACAAAGATCCAGATTTGGACGACGCTGTCTGGAAGCTCAGATGTTCACACAGTAAAAGTGTCGTTACTTTTCTGTTTGAATTCAGCTTCAGTCTGTGATGAAGATGATTTGATGTCATGAACATTCATTAACAGCTTTTCCTGTCTGTCTGTCTCATTAAACATTCAGTCATCTGCCTGTCGTTTGTTATTCATACAAACTCAGCACTTCCTGCAGCTCTTTCACAATAAAAGTCCTCCATTAAAGAGAGCTGATGATCCTTCACTGTTTCACTTTGAGCAGCTCAGCTTGAGTCATTTAGGTTTAACCTGAGGTTAGAAGTCTCTAAATAACTGTGGTAGACCAGCAGTGTACTGTAAGACGCACAGCATGTCTGCATCATGAAGACAAATCTTTCAGTCTTCATCATCAATGCATCATCTTCATCAGGTCAGTTTACAGTAAAACAGTCTCTTACTTTGTGTCTGAGGGTCCAGGTCCATCACTGAACTGTAGAGGAATATCTTTGGACCAGTCACTCTTCATAGACAGACAGATGGATCCTGGAGACTCTGCTCTCCGTCTGTTGGACTGAACTCTGCAAACACCAACATGTTTTTATTCAGTTGTGGAAATGTCTGTGAATTAACTGTGAATTGTGGGTAATTGAAACAGACTGTATCATAGAGGATAAAAACATCCCAACAGATTTATTTGTAAGTAAAACTTTATCAAGTTTGAATAATTTCATTGAACAATATTATGTAGTCCACAGACTCAAATGTGTCTTCAACAGTCTCTGTGTGCTCTGGGCTCTAAAGTGTGGTCCAGGTACAGAGATCACCTGTGCAGGTAGGGGGCGTGGCCTCAGCAGCCCTGCAGTAAGCAGTGTGCTGTGTGCATGTGACTGAGGAAGAGCAGATATTCAAGTAGACCTGCAGGTCTTCAGTCAAGATGATGATAAAATATATTTTCCAACTATATTTAAGTTCACTGTTCTACAGTTTTGTAAATTCCTGATGATTCCCATAAATTCCAGTTAATTCCCATTGAAAGTTTCCAACCTTGAATGTTCCCAGAATTTTGCAACCCTGATTCATGCATATTTATTTTGGGGTGTTTTGAGAATGGGATATGGGTTTGTAAATATGTGTTTAATGATATATGATTAGAACTGATGCTGGTTTAAACTTTTTTTTTTTTAATTTTAAAGAAATATTCACTTATAAGATTTTTATAGCTTGATATGTTCATGCACACTTTTATTTGTCGATGGGTATTTTATGAAAAATGACACTACAAAAAAATAAATGATGCATATAAATAAATATTGCTGCTAATCTTTGACAAACACTAAGATGCAATAATCAAAACATTAATAATCCAGCTTGCACAAAGTATACTGAAAATAAGTAATTTTTTGTGTTTTTTAGACAAAAAAATGAAGGTGCATCATGACAAACACTTGGCCATTTAATGGTTAAAAATGAAAGAAAGTCATGAATATTTGATATGTATGATTAGGACTGATGCTGGTCTGAACAAATATAAAAAAAAAAAGAAAAAAAAAATTAATTTATAAGATTTTTATAACTTGATATGTTCATGCACACATTTATGTGTTGAAGGGTATTTAACGTAATTATTTTGATGGGTAACCAGAGGGTTAACTTTCAGTCATCTGCCTGTCGTTTGTTATTCATACAAACTCAGCACTTCCTGCAGCTCTTTCACAATAAAAGTCCTCCATTAAAGAGAGCTGATGATCCTTCACTGTTTCACTTTGAGCAGCTCAGCTTGAGTCATTTAGGTTTAACCTGAGGTTAGAAGTCTCTAAATAACTGTGGTAGACCAGCAGTGTACTGTAAGACACACAGCATGTCTGCATCATGAAGACAAATCTTTCAGTCTTCATCATCAATGCATCATCTTCATCAGGTCAGTTTACAGTAAAAACAGTCTCTTACTTTGTGTCTGAGGGTCCAGGTTCATCACTGAAGTTCAGAGGTTCTTCTTTGGACCAGTCACTCTTCATAGACAGACAGATGGATCCTGGAGACTCTGCTCTCCGTCTGTTGGGCTGAACTCTGCAAACACCAACATGTTTTTATTCAGTTGTGGAAATGTCTGTGAATTAACTGTGAATTGTGGGTAATTGAAACAGACTGTATCATAGAGGATAAAAACATCCCAACAGATTTATTTGTAAGTAGAACTTTATTAAGTTTGAATTATTTTATGTAGTCCACAGACTCAAATGTGTGTCTTCAACAGTCTCTGTGTGCTCTGGGCTCTAAAGTGTGGTCCAGGTACAGAGATCACCTGTGCAGGTAGGGGGCGTGGCCTCAGCAGCCCTGCAGTAAGCAGTGTGCTGTGTGCATGTGACTGAGGAAGAGCAGATATTCAAGTAGACCTGCAGGAAATCTGGTTGTTTTAGTCAAGATGATGATAAAATATATTTTCCAACTATATTTAAGTTCACCGTTCTACAGTTTTGTAAATTCCTGATGATTCCCATAAATTCCAGTTTGAAAGTTTCCAACCTTGAATGTTCCCAGAATTTTGCAACCCTGATTTATGTATATTTATTTTCAGGTGTTTTGATAATGGGATATGGGTTTGTAAATAGGTGTTTATACTGTTTATATTGTATTTGTTGATTTATGTAAATATGCAAAAACACCTGTTAATGGTCTGAACTAATTAGTCATGTGACCAATAACATTTGTCTTAAAGGAATTTAGAGTGTTTGTTGGGTGGCTGAGAGTTGTGGAGAATTGGAGTTGAGTTGGAGAGCATTGGATTGTTGGATGTTGAATTGGATGGCTTTTATTGTCGGTAAAGTCTTTAGATTTTTGGATGAGTTTTAATAAACACAATGTTCGTCGCCACCTGAAGTGTTTTCTTGTCAGTTTGCCTCCTGACCGCTCAGGCAACTGACAGTCCACTGACTAATGACTGAAAGCAAAGTGTTCATCAAGGTGAGCAAAGCTTTTCTACAAAGTGACTTCTTCACCACATGCTGCACAATCATGATGATGAAGTGATTTAAGATGCATCTGGTGGATCAGAGCAGCTGATCTGAGGAAGACTCTGAAAATGAACGACACGTTTGAAGCAGATTCTTTCACATTTGGAAGAGTTACAAATCTTTACAGCGACTTCAACATGAGAGCAAAAACATCTGAAGACTTTCTTCCAGGTTAAATTCTGAAATGGAGGTTCTCAGGTGTTTTACTGCAGGAATAAAATAAGATCCATCTGAGTTTGAAACAGTATCTGCACTCATAGTTCTGCATCATGAAGACAAGTCTTTGAGCAGTTTGTCTTCATCATCAATGCATCATCTTCATCAGGTCAGTTTACAGTAAAAACAGTCTCTTACTTTGTGTCTGAGGGTCCAGGTCC
>CM014100.1:814486-829486 GCA_004119915.2 Collichthys lucidus | reverse complement strand
GCAGGTGACCATGAGCAGACTAAGAACAGGGCACAGTAAACTGAATAACACACTCAGCATGTTAGGGAAACATCCAACTGGTCTGTGTAGCTGTGGAGAGAGAGACAGTGGAGCATGTGATGGCTGAATGTCATGGATATGAAAGGGAGGAAGAGATGATGGCAGGGTGCAGAGGACAGGAGCAGTGGAGAACAGTGTCAAAAGTATAATAGAATGTGGGAAATGTAGAGAAGGGAGGAAAATCATAATGAGAGATCTGGGTTAATTAAAAGAATTTAAAAAAAGAAAAAAAAGAAAGTAGTAGGAAGTTTGCTGCTGCTGAGCATCTGTGTCTCTGTGTCTCTATCACAGGTTCCACTGCTACTGTAATTATTTTATCATTCATTGTCATTTTATCAGTCATTGTGATTCATTGTCATTTTGTCAGTCATTGTAATTGTACAATCTGTCTGTGTTGATTTGTTCTGTACACTGACATCCATTGCACGTCTGTCCGTCCTGGCAGAGGGATCCCTCCTCTGTGGCTCTTCCTGAGGTTTCTTCCACATTTTTTCCCTGTTAAAGTTTTTCCTCACTCTCTCCGAGGGTCTAAGCACAGAGGGAGTCACTCCCTGTACAGATTGTAAAATGGACTTTGTGACTTTGGGCTGTACAAATAAAATCTGATTTGATTTGGTTCCATCCTCAGTACTTGTCTGTTTTGACGGTTGGTTGTTCTTGTGTTTATTGTGTAGGTTATAGATATTTCTGTCTGTTTCATTTCTATGGGTTTTTACCCTTTTATTTGATTCTACTTCTGTAGTACAATTACACTTTCTGCTGCTGGAACAAGTGAATTTGGGATAAATAAAGTCTAATCTAATCTATTTGATTTGATTTGAGTCAAATGATCCGACTCCCTAAAAAGAACCGAACTTCCCATCACTGCGTGCTCTGCGACGCATGCGCGGCGCCGCCAAATAACGGAAGAGGCCCGTGGGAACGGGAGGTCCAAAATGGCGCTGAACGGAGCGATGTCCACGTCCTCGGTTCTGTCGTACACCGCCGGGGACTTCTACCCCAGAAAGCTCGGCCCGAAGCCGGACGTGGTGCCGTCCGGGATGACGGAGAGGAAGGTGGTGCCGCTGGACAAGCCGGACATGGTGTCGGTGGACGTCATCAACGTCAACGACTCAGGTTTGTTATGCTAACAGGCTAACTGCTAACAACACGTCGTCAAACCGGCGAACGGGTCGGTTCCGGTGTTAACGGGTCTGAACCGGGCCCGAGCTCTGTGTGTGTGTGTGTGTGTGTGTGTGTGTGTGTGTGTGTGTGTGTGTGTCGCTAATCCAGCCAGCTGTGATGTCCAAAGTACGGCCCGCACTGTAAAAACTATCCGGTCAGTTTAACTCACAAACTTAAAGTCAGTGTACAGTACACTGTAAAAACTGTCAGGTCCGTTTAACTCACAAACTTATTGAGTGTACAGTACACTGTAAAAACTGTCAGGTCGGTTTAACTCTCAAACTTATTGAGTGTACAGTACACTGTAAAAACTGTCCGGTCAGTTTAACTCTCAAACTTATTGAGTGTACAGTACACTGTAAAAACTGTCAGGTCCGTTTAACTCACAAACTTAAAGTCAGTGTACAGTACACTGTAAAAACTGTCAGGTCGGTTTAACTCTCAAACTTATTGAGTGTACAGTACACTGTAAAAACTGTCCGGTCAGTTTAACTCACAAACTTATTGAGTGTACAGTACACTGTAAAAACTGTCCGGTCAGTTTAACTCACAAACTTATTGAGTGTACAGTACACTGTAAAAACTGTCAGGTCGGTTTAACTCTCAAACTTATTGAGTGTACAGTACACTGTAAAAACTGTCAGGTCGGTTTAACTCTCAAACTTATTGAGTGTACAGTACACTGTAAAAACTGTCAGGTCGGTTTAACTCTCAAACTTATTGAGTGTACAGTACACTGTAAAAACTGTCAGGTCGGTTTAACTCTCAAACTTATTGAGTGTACTGTACACTGTAAAAACTATCCGGTCAGTTTAACTCACAAACTTATTGAGTGTACAGTACACTGTAAAAACTGTCAGGTCCGTTTAACTCACAAACTTAAAGTCAGTGTACAGTACACTGTAAAAACTGTCAGGTCAGTTTAACTCACAAACTTAAAGTCAGTGTACAGTACACTGTAAAAACTGTCAGGTCGGTTTAACTCACAAACTTATTGAGTGTACGGTACACTGTAAAAAAGCATCTGATCAGTCAGTCACAGGAACTTTCAGTTAACTCAGCTAAACTTCATGAGTTAGTATTAAAACAGTTCAGTGTAAATTTCAGTTATCACAGTTTCCACAAACTTAAAAACAAACATCTGTTCGTTCGCCTCCGTCTGACACAAAGACTGTAAACATGAACATGAAAACACTGTGCATAATATAATATGAATATGTAAACAGAGTGTGTAAAAAGATAATGTTGTATAAATATGAGCTATAATATCAACACTGTTTATATTATTATGTGTCACATGACGTATGTGAGAGGGTAAAAGGTGACAGGTAGATATTTAATCCAGGATGTTTAATCAGTTAAAGGATCAGTAATAACTGGTGATCAAACATCTTCCTGTTTTGTTCTATTTTTGTAGAAATAATTAGTTGCACCCTGATTATGAGCCGCTGTAACAAGTGCATGATGTCATGAGATCAGCTGAAGTTCGAGAGCAGAGAGTGGAGTCTGCGAGTTTCCTGTTTTGACTTGTGTCCTCTCATCCGTCCACAGACGTCCACCTGCACAGGAAGAAGCACGAGCACGACACGTACGTCTTGGTGAGTGTCTCTGGTTCATTACAAGGCTGAAGCCTTGATGAGTCTACAAGAGAACACACACACTGACCCAGAGATCACACAGCTCACAGCTGGACAGGACACATCTGTCCTCTACAGCTGGTCAGGACACATCTGTCCTCTACAGCTGGACAGGACACATCTGTCCTCTACAGCTGGTCAGGACACATCTGTCCTCTACAGCTGGACAGGACACATCTGTCCTCTACAGCTGAACAGGACACATCTGTCCTCTACAGCTGAACAGGACACATTTGTCCCCCTACAGCTGGACAGAACACATCTGTCCCTCTACAGCTGGACAGGACACATCTGTCCCTCTACAGCTGGACAGGACACATCTGTCCTCTACAGCTGGACAGGACACATCTGTCCCTCTACAGCTGGACAGGATACATCTGTCCCTCTACAGCTGGACAGGATACATCTGTCCCTCTACAGCTGGACATGACACATCTGTCCTCTACAGCTGGACATGACACATCTGTCCTCTACAGCTGGACAGGATACATCTGTCCTCTACAGCTGGACAGGATACATCTGTCCTCTACAGCTGGACATGACACATCTGTCCTCTACAGCTGGACAGGATACATCTGTCCCTCTACAGCTGGACATGACACATCTGTCCTCTACAGCTGGACAGGATACATCTGTCCTCTACAGCTGGACAGGATACATCTGTCCTCTACAGCTGGACAGGATACATCTGTCCTCTACAGCTGGACAGGACACATCTGTCCTCTCCACAGCTGGACCTTGGTTCTGTGAGGAGTAATACTTCCTGCTGCTCTGACTGTCTCAGTGTCATACGCTGTCTCACCACTTGGTGGCAGTCTAAGCTTTCCTGTCAGAGACTTGCTAAAGCGGCTGAGCTCTAACGAACTGCACAGAGTCGTTTCACCGTTCTCAAATTTGTGTTATTAATTATTATCACGTGTTTTCACTCACAGGGCACCATCCACCCGTTCAGGAAGACGCACAGATCCGTGTTTGGAAAACTGGTTCAGGAGTTCAGACTGGTCTCCTCGGACAGACGGGTGAGTGTGTGTGACCTGTGTGTGTGATAAGTGTGTGTAGTAATAATAATGATGTTCAGGCTGTGGTGAGAAGCTCTTTATGTTCGTCCGGCTGATTCTTTGTCGTCTTTCTTGGTCGTTTATTATTTAGAGGGCTGTTGAATTGAGGTTTTATTTTGAAATCAGAGAGTTTATTTATGGTTTGTTCGTTTCGGTTGACTCGACGTGGACTCAAGTACGACGGTGAGTCAGCTGACAGGTTTCTCCAGTTGTGCTCAGCGTTTTTGTTTATTTAAAAATTTTTATTATTATTTCTGATCAAACCAAACATTAAATAGAAAATGAAGCTCCTCCGTCTGAATGTCAGGGTGATACTGTAACGAGTTAGTAGTGAGGGATCATGGGAGTTGTTGTCTCCACTGTCACCATCGCTGACGAGAATATGTCTGATGTGACTCTGCAGATTTCTGTCCAGACTTTTAACAGTTAGATTAAACTTTAAGGACAAGATCAGGTCTCACCTGGTGGCTCACCTGGTGGCTCACCTGGTGGCTCATGTCGCAGCTATCTCAACCCAATAAAGCAGAAAGGTTTCTAAAAATATCTTCCCTTCTTAAGCTCGTCGTGCTGAATTTGGTGGATGTTCGTGAACAGCGTTTATTTAACGATGATTTAAATGTGACGACTCTAAACTCTGCTGGTTCTAAACATGTTTACACGAGAGGACCTCAGACATCGACGACTCCTCGTCCTCTTCCTCGTCCTCCTTGTCTTCTTCCTCGTCCTCCTCCTCCTCGTCTTCTTGGTCTGGATGTCTGTAGGTGCAGTCAGTGTTTCCTCTGAAACATGTCCTGCAGTTTAGTCTGTGACTGTAGCTCGTGTTGGTGCTGGTCAGTGTTGACATTAGGAGGAACACCGGCAGGTGATGAGGGTTACCTGTTGGCCGATCTGCTGGTGATGCCTCGAGGCTCCAGCAGAGCGCTCACGCTCTTCTTCCTCACTGATTTCAATGAGTGAAGACATGAGCTGCCTCGTTTAAACCGAAGCCAATCATTTAACCAAAACTCTTCAAAATATTTGACCTGAAACCTTCGTCACGTTTGTTTGTGTTCGCTCGTCACATTAAACTGTCAAAAAGAACAGCTGGTAGAATAACGCGTGCGGCAGTTTTCTGCCTGGAAAGTTTTGGTTTAGGCGCCTTGAAAGTGCTTGAATTCACACACATCGCATGGTTCATTCCCAGCAGACTGAACCCTCAGATAACTGATGATTATCACATGAAGGTCTGAGGTGACACCTTGTCCTAATCAGCAGAGGAGAGACAAACTATGGTGGACTCAGAGGAAGAGGACCTGCAGCGTCTGTAGATCTAATAATTACTAATTAATCTCATCTTCAGGTCATTAAACACTGATGAAAGAAAAAAAAATATAAAGTTCCTCCATGAAGTTTCTCCTGATGCGTCTCCTCAGAGTTTCATCTCCCTTTAATGTCCTGTGAAGACTTTCATGTTTGTCACATAAAACATGTTTAGGCTCTGAGCGTCACCCTGGATGCGGTGACAGGACGCGGCAGCACGCAATGATGTCATCAGGCCTGGCTCCTGGTTTAATATAGTAGTACCTGGTCACTCCAATGTCACATGTAACCACACAGCTGACAAACAGACGGGGGCAGCAGAGCGCCAGGATTAAACTGTGGACACACACACACACACACACACACACTCTCCCAGTCTCCCATGCCTGTCGCTGGCTAGTGCTGTCACCAGATGCCCCAGTGCTGTCATAACACAGCACACCACAGTAATTGTAGATTTCACAGCACTCGGCGCTCCCCACCACGGCGTATGAGTCCAACACGAAGTGACAGGCCAGCACACACACACACACACACACACACACACACACACACACACACACACACACACACACACACACACTTTCTGAAGGCGACTTCAGACTCGTGGTTTTTATTTTTTCATTTTTGTTCATCATTGGGAATTCTGCTGATTCCACACGGAGGCAGACGAAGAGTAACAACAGAGTTTTGTTACATTAAGGCTGATCGCATTAACACATGTGATCAAATCAGGTTTTAGGCTGAGTAAGGGACATGGCTCAGGAACCAGATGGTAGCTGGTTCAAGTCCACCATGAACCTTGGTATAGAATGTGTTGACCCACTCTGACCTGTGATCAGGTGACCCACTCTGACCTGTGATCAGGTGACCCACTCTGACCTGTGATCAGGTGACCCACTCTGACCTGTGATCAGGTGACCCACTGACCTGTGATCAGGTGACCCACTCTGACCTGTGATCAGGTGAACGGTGTCTCTGTCATTCGTACGTCTGTTCTCACACTATGTAACTTTGGGCTCCGGGTCGGGAGAAGTACGTAACGCTTTACGGCACTAAGTCACACAGCAGCAACTATTTCACTGATTCTGGTGAAACTGGATCATATTTTATGGAGGAAATGTTTTCTGGTTTTCCCTCTGATGTCCTCCGGCTGCTCCGCCTCAACTCTCTGTGATTTACAGAGTTTATGATGGACAGTGAAGTAAACTGCTGACAGCTGTAGCTGCTGTTAGCTCATGTTAGCTCTGTCTGTTAGCTGCTGTTAGCTCAGTCTGTTAGCTGCTGTTAGCTCATGTTAGCTCAGTCTGCTAGCTGCTGTTAGCTCATGTTAGCTCAGTCTGTTAGCTCATGTTAGCTCAGTCTGTTAGCTCATGTTAGCTCATGTTAGCTCAGTCTGTTAGCTGCTGTTAGCTGATGTTAGCTCAGTATGTTAGCTCAGTCTGTTAGCTGCTGTTAGCTCAGTTTGTTAGCTGCTGTCAGCTACTGTTAGCTCAGTTTGTTAGCTGCTGTTAGCTCATGTTAGCTCAGTTTGTCCGGATTTAAGGTCTGTTTGTTACTGTTTGTACCACTGGGGAAAAAAGAAGAAGAAGAAGAGGTTTCCAGGCCCAGCAGCTTTTATGGACATGATGGCAGAGGAGCAGAGAGTGAAGAGGACGAAGTGGACTAGTCGCTGATATCAGCCGCTGCTGGACTAGTCGCTGATGTCAGCCGCTGCTGGACTAGTCACTGATGTCAGGCGCTGCTGGACTAGTCGCTGATATCAGCCGCTGCTGGACTAGTCGCTGATGTCAGGCGCTGCTGGACTAGTCACTGATGTCAGGCGCTGCTGGACTAGTCGCTGATGTCAGGCGCTGCTGGACTAGTCGCTGATGTCAGCTGCTGCTGGACTAGTCGCTGATATCAGCTGCTGCTGGACTAGTCTCTGATATCAGCTGCTGCTGGACTAGTCTCTGATATCAGCCGCTGCTGGACTAGTCTCTGATATCAGCTGCTGCTGGACTAGTCTCTGATATCAGCCGCTGCTGGACTAGTCTCTGATATCAGCCGCTGCTGGACTAGTCTCTGATATCAGCTGCTGCTGGAGAGCTGGGATCTGACTTTGACACTAGAGACAACAAACGTGGAGAATGCAAAGCTCCTTGAGAGCTGGACTCCTGATCAGGGGTTCCCTGACTGTCTGGCGGGCGACCAGCCGGCGTCTAATCTAAATCCAAACCTACAAACCGTTTGGGAGCTGCTGGGTTTTTGCCTGCTGGATGCAGAGTGAGCTCCCTGCCCCGCGGTCGACCTGCTCTGAACTGAACAAGGACCGGACTAGCGTGTTCACCGGTCTGAATCAGTTCGTCACAGAAAAACCAGCTCAGAGGAAGGTCGGCGTCCGAGGACGCGAGAGGGGAAAACGGAACGAGCCGCTTTGCTCGTCAGGACTTTATGAATGCTCATAATGTGTTAAAGATGTGACTGTTGGCTGCAGCTGCTGTGCTTCATTTTGCTGTATAAGATGTATTTTTCATTTGATTTATGTTCTTATGCATGTTGCACTGCAGCGTTGTATCATTTTTGTTTTATTGTGCGAGTTTCTGATTAAATCTTTAAACAATATCCGAGAAAGACGAACATGTTTTGAAGAGTCCGCCGCGATTGCTGGAGATCGTAGACTGCCCGACCTTTGAGCCTCTCTGCTGCTCTTTGTTCACTTGTTTTGTTTGTTTGTCGTTTCCAGTCGTGGAGGATCCTGCTGTTCGGCGCTCTCAACCTGCTGTGCACCGGCTGTCTGCTGATGTGGTGTAGCTCCACCAACAGCATGGGTGAGTACACACACACACACACAGTGACACAGACGTTAACAGGTGGAGATACCTGTCCACACACAGTAAACACAGATTGACAGCTGAACACACACACTGACGACGTCTTTAGGAAGTGTGTTCGCAGGTCTGTCTCTCGGGAGGATCCTGATCCAGCAGTCAGGACAACAACACTCCAAAGACGGTCATTAAAGGTGTATCTAGTAGTTTTTCTCTCAGTAACTTTAACCTGTACTCACCGTGTTCATTGTTGATTCGACTACAGACGAAGTCTGACGGGTCAACATACCAAACGTAGTGAGTTCTGGACATGGTGGTGCTGTCCACCTCGTGTCTCACGCCGCAGACGTGCAACACGCTTGTGAAAGTGATGAAACGTCACTGAAAAATAAGGTGGAACAGATTTCCCATGAGTTCCCCTGAGTGCTTTGTTTGCTCGTGGCGTTGACGCACTTTTCGAGTATTTTGGCAGATTTGTGGTCAGATTAGGCTCTGAAAGTCTGCTGGAAACAATAAAGATCTGAGTGTGTGCATGAAATATTGGCCGTCGGTAGCTTCCATAAATATCAGTGTTGGTCTGAAGCGTGCTCTGAGTGTGTTTGTGTTCTGCTGCGTGAGCAGAGCAGCAGCACTTAGACCCATTTCTCTGCCTCAGCTGAGCTGTCTGCCGGCTTCGCCGTGGACGATGTGACGGGCTTATATTTAGGACGCTAAGAGACACGCAAGGACAAACCTCCGTACACGCAGCAGAGCTCGCAGGTGTGCAGAGAGTGTCTGCGGGGGAGTTTGAATTAATCAAATATCAATGAATGTTTCAGGAGGTCTCATCAGATGCATGTCGTGTGGAGGTAAACTCGAGTCGCTGTGGTTGAGTTGAGGTCAAAGCTTAAGTTTATTCAACGCGCTCGAAAACTCACGATGTGATGACGATGTTCCAGGATTTTTTGGAGTCAGAAATATCAAAATGATGAGGTATTTAGTTCCTCAGGTATTTAGTTCCTCAGGTCTTTAGTTCCTCGGGTCTTTAGTTCCTCAGGTCTTTAGTTCCTCAGGTCTTTAGTTCCTCAGGACTTTAGTTCCTCAGGTATTTAGTTCCTCAGGTCTTTAGTTCCTCAGGTCTTTAGTTCCTCAGGTCTTTAGTTCCTCAGGTCTTTAGTTCCTCAGGACTTTAGTTCCTCAGGTCTTTAGTTCCTCAGGTCTTTAGTTCCTCAGGTCTTTAGTTCCTCAGGTCTTTAGTTCCTCAGGTCTTTAGTTCCTCAGGTCTTTAGTTCCTCAGGTCTTTAGGTCTTTAGTTCTTCAGGTCTTTAGTTCCTCAGGTCTTTAGGTCTTTGGGTCCTCTGGTCCTCTTGTCTTGACACGTACCCCCTGATTAAGCATTGTTGTCCACACTTTGATGGAAACATTATTCTCTGGCATCGGCCTCTTCAAGTTCAGGAATGGTTTGAGGATAACAACGGCCAGTTCAAGGTGTTCAAGGTGTTCCTCAGTCCAATCAACAACAAGTTGATGATCCATGGAAGCCACACGTCCAAACTTCCAGGACTTGAAGGATCTGCTGCCGGCTTCTCAAAACCAGATACCACAGCTGTGCGGTGAGACAGCTGTGCGGTGAGACAGCTGTGCGGTGAGACGCAGTGTTTATGGTCAGCGAGGCTCGTGACTGCCACCAACATTAAATCCTCTCAGGGATTCCATCACTCAGGAAAACGCTGCCATGAAAAGAACAACATGCAACCTTATCCCTGCTCAGCCGCCCGGCCTGCAAATACTGCAGCACAAGCCACACACACACACACACACACACACACACACACACACACACACACACACACACGTACAGCGGCGTCGGGTGTCGCACAGACAGGAAGCGGAGGACAGGTATCGAACAAACGGAGGGGAAGGCGACACCGCCGTCGATACTCGGTCCCTGATGAGAACAACAGGAGCAGACAGCGGCCCCATCTCAATACTGTCAGTCAGACTTCTCGTCATGTATAAAGTCTCCTACGCTCAGAGGGGCAGCGAACGCAGCGCTCGCACATCTTTTCCTTCATGTCTTTTCCTACAGTCAGCGGCTACTTCAGAGTGTAAACTCACAAGCTTTATTCATCTGATCGCCTCGACTCCTCACCAGCTGTGAAATTTGACCGGCCTTCCTCACCTTGATGAGCTCGTTACTAAAATCTAAATATTCAGAAAAGTTAAATGCAGCGCGGCTGCTAATAGATCTTTGGATCGATCGATCGATCTTTTGACTGCTGTTTTATACCAACTGATGAGTCCTCATTTCTCCTCACCGGCCAAAAGGAACTGCAAGTGTTCAACAACCGCTTTGCTGAAAAGTCTTACCCAGTCTGTTGTTCTGGTCTTTGTCAACATCCAGAGAATTGTTTGGTCTTGAACTGGATCATGTGCAGATTAATTTCATACCTGAGATGTTCTGATGCACTATAGTCCGATCGATAAACCCCTTGTTTGTTGGCTTCACTAAAACCTGGAAGTAGTCTCTGTGACGTCCCCGCAGACTGTCTAAAACCTGGACGTAGTCTCTGTGACGTCCATACTGGTAAAATGTTTGTCACATGATTGCCTGGAGGACAAGACTCTACGACAATCCAAACACTGACAGGCTGAACATCGCTCTGTGTGTGTGTCAGGACCAATGAGATCTCTTCATGTCTGATGATGTGGAGCGTTCACTGTTTGTCTTTCACTTCATTAGACTGACAGTGCACACACACACACATACATACACACACACACACACACACAGATGTGCTTCACATAATAACCTTTCACCGCATGTTAGTGCAGCACTAAGTGCTGTGGGTAGATGTATGTCCAGCTGTTGGTAGTGTTGTAGAGGAGGTCCTCTCTGAAGAGCTGGAAGTCTTCAGGAGGTCTGTGAAGGTAGAGAGCCTGGCGTCTCTCATTGGAGAAGGTAACATATGTCTGTATGAGTCAATGCTGATGTCGATGTCATGGAGCAGCAGTTCAGTTTTAGAGAGGTAGGTATGTCTGGGAGGCATTCAGAGACGGATAGAGCTGAGTGTCATCTACATAGCAGTATTAAGAGAAGCCATGGTGGTGTAGATTGGGAATGGAAGGGGCCCCAGCATCGAGCCCTGGGGCGCTCCTGTGGTAAGGCGTCCGAGCCGGGATACACTGAACACCCCGTGAGGTTGAATTCAAACTAGAGGCGGCCACGTTCAAGAGAAAGATGCCTGAAAAGTGTCATGGGATACCTTCTGTTATGAATATTTGTAATCAAAGTGAATGCAGTCGTCATCGTTGTCATCATCATTTCGTCGCGATCATATACAGTTATCGACGAAATTATTGGCACCCCTGGAGTTTTTCCCCATTTCTCCCAGAAAAGTGTTGCCATTACAAATGTTTTGGTATAGATATGTTTATTTGTCCATAAAGTGCTTTGGAACAACACAAAGAAGGAGAAAAAAATTGGGCCTGACAAAATTGTTGGCACCCTCAACTTAATATTTGGTTGTGCACCCTTTGGAGAAAATAACTGAAACCCGTCGCTTCCTACAACCAATAACAAGCGTCCTACGACCATCAACAAGCGTCCTACACCCATCGACGAGCGTCCTACACCCATCGACGAGCGTCCTACACCCATCGACGAGCGTCCTACACCCATCGACGAGCGTCCTACACCCATCGACGAGCGTCCTACGACCATCGACGAGCGTCCTACACCCATCGACGAGCGTCCTACGACCATCGACGAGCGTCCTACGACCATCAACGAGCGTCCTACACCTCCCAACTGGAATTTTGGACCCCTCTTCTTTTGCAAACTGCTCCAGGTCTCTCAGGTTTGAAGGTTGCCTTCTCGCAACAGCAATTTTGAGATCTCTCCATAGGTGTTCTATGGGATTTAGATCCGGACTCATCGCTGGCCACTTCAGAGTTCTCTATTGCTTTGTCTCCAGTCATTTCTGGGAGTTTTTCAAGGTGTTTCAGGTCACTGTCCTGCTGGAACACCCATGACCTCTGACGCAGACCCAGCTTTCTGACACTAGGCCCTACATTACAGGCCAAAATCTTTTGACACTTTCCAGATTTCATGATCCCTTGCACACAGTCAATGCACCCAGTGCCAGAGGCAGCAAAACAACCCCAAAACATCTTTGAACCTCCACCATGTTTGACTGTAGGTACCAACTTCTTCTACAGGCCTCTACAGGTTTTCTGTGAACAGGAGAATGACGTGTTTTGCCAAAAAGCTCTACCTTAGTCTCATCTGTCCACAAAACCTTCTCCCAGAAGGATCGAGGCTTACTCGGGTACATTCTTTTCTCGTCTGTGTCAGAAGTTGGGTTCTCCTCGGTCTCCTGCCATAGCGCCTCATCCCGTTCAGATGACGACGTATGGTTGGAGCTGCAGGACAGCCTGAATTTGTGTGGAAGTTGACTGAGGTTGTTTATCCACCATTCAAACTCTCCAGTGTTGCATTGTTTTGTCGATTCTTCTCTTCTCCATGCTTGGTGTGGCACACAACACAAAGGTTCGGTCTTTTATACACTCCAACTGGCTTCAGGTTTGATATATTGCAACAGGTAAGTTTAAATGAACATCACATGCTTAAAATGAAATGATTTTAATAGGGTGCCAATGATTTAGTCCAGTCCATTTTTGGAGTTTTGTGTATAATGACGTCAAATTTTTTTCTTTTTTCAAAACAATTTTAATTTCAACACTTTTCGGGGAGAAATGGTGCATTTCTGGAAAAAAATCCAGGGGTGCCAATACTTTAGCTAACCCTAACCCACAATCCAGAATTCAATGCAACAAACTCCAAATCATGTCCGTCTGCTGCTTGTTCCTTATTGCTGTTCAAAGCTTCTGTCGCTTCTTCCAGCCTGAACTGTTTGTACCAAATGTGTACATCCAACGCCTGCAGTGCATTTCCTTTTTAAATGAAGAAACACACACACACACACACACACACACACGTGTCCCTGTTGACCCCCCTTTGCAAGTCTAATACCATGTTGTAGAGCAACTGCTACACCACAAAGCCTCATATGTACATACTGTACATGCCTGTACTGCAGAAACAAACACACACACACACACACACACACACACACTCTTCTTTGGCCCCATTAGCTCATGACTAACGGCTTAACAGACGTGTAAATACACACACTATACCATATACACATAAACGTACACACACGCACACACACACTGCAATCTGGCCCAGTGTTCTGGTCATGACTGTCGGCGTATTTGCAAACACGTGCGCACACACACGCACACACACGGCTGTATAGACTCCATACATGACGTCCTTGTGCGCTGAGGCGGGTAACCCTTCGTTGACCTGTGAAGCTGCCTGAAGAGATAATCAGACTGCAGCTTATCGTGTGCGTGTGTGTGTGTGTGTGTGTTTCCAGTTCACTGACTGTGCAGAGAACATGATGTCGACAGTGTTTACACGTGTTTTTTAAAAACACTCATAAATGTGTGTAAAGACGAACCTCATGAACAGGAAGTAGTGATTTGTTGGCTCCAGTTTGTAATCTCAATCTGTGTAACTGTGTCCAGCTGTACTCGAGTATTTCTTCTGATTACATTACTTCTGATCAGCCAGGTCCCCAGCAGCAGCTGATATCAGCGACTAGTCCAGCAGCGGCTGATATCAGAGACTAGTCCAGCAGCGGCTGATATCAGCGACTAGTCCAGCAGCGGCTGATATCAGCGACTAGTCCAGCAGCGGCTGATATCAGCGACTAGTCCAGCAGCGGCTGATATCAGCGACTAGTCCAGCAGCGGCTGATATCAGAGACTAGTCCAGCAGCGGCTGATATCAGCGACTAGTCCAGCAGCGGCTGATATCAGCGACTAGTCCAGCAGCGGCTGATATCAGAGACTAGTCCAGCAGCGGCTGATATCAGAGACTATTAGGGATGTAACGATACATCGTGACACGATTAAAATCGGTACAAATGCGTGACGACTCGCACCGGTTCACAGAAAAAATGAATCGCGATTCTTGGCGAATGCGAGAGTAAGTTTTTCTTAATTAGAAATAGGTTACGTTGTGGCTGCAGCTTCCACTGCCGCGTCTGCCTTTCTGTGTCACACACACACACACACCCCTACACACATGCGCAGTAGTGGTAGTCGGCGTCAGGCCTGACTGTACCGTAAATGACACCATAACACAGACCCTCCAGAAAATTCACGATGTTGCGATTTGCGACTTCAACGCAACTTCAGTGAATCCCGGTGAATTCAGGGCGGTGTTGCAATTTTAACCAATCATCGCAACTTCTCCGCAACTTCCGCGCAGTCTGCACGGGGGAACTAAGCACGGGTCAGGCGGCCGCACGGTGCGGGAGGATCCCCTCGTGGGACCTCTCCCCGGCGCCGGCTGACCCCCGCCGGGCGCACTTCCTCTGAGGCGGTGCGCCGCGACCGGCTCTGCGTTTACAGCGCCCGGACCTCGCCGTTTCCCGGGGCCGTGGACTCACATCAAAGGGTTAACGAGCTATCATCTTAATTGTTTTTATTTTCAGTTAGCTGAAAGGTAATGGTCAGATCAGCTGCTTGCTGGCAGCCCTAATAAGAACACAAACAGTTTGAGACTTTCTGTAAAGAGAGATTTTTTTCCTACAAATAAAAAGATAATTTTATTTTGTCAGAATTTGTCTGTAGCTCATTTTGATTTTAAAAAATCGTGAAAAAATCGTATCGTGAACAAAAAATCGTGACTCGAATCGAGTCGTAAGTTGAGTGTATCGTTACATCCATAGAGACTAGTCCAGCTCGGCGTCTGTCTTCAGTCTTTTATTTCCCAATCGCTCTCACCAACCACTAAAAGTCAGTCCCACATTACTCTGTCCAGTGGCTTCTTGGTAAATCTTATGACTTTTCACATTAAGCTCTGCTGCTGTGTGTGTGTGTGTGTGTGGGTGTGTGTGTGTGTGGTTGTGTGTG
>CM014100.1:709052-814386 GCA_004119915.2 Collichthys lucidus | reverse complement strand
GGGTCTGCTGGTCAAGTCTGCATGGAAGAGAAACAGACGAGAGGAGGAGAAGAAAGGAAAGAGAGGAGGGAAACGAGAGAAAAGCGTAAAAAGGAGAGGAGGAGGAGGGAGGAGGAGGAGGAGAGGAAATAAGGCCAGAGGAGTGAGGAGTGAAGTGACAGTGTAGTTGGAGGAGAGGAGGTGAGAGGTGGGAGAGAAAAAGAGAAAATGACAGTGAGCGGACAGTTAGGTGGAGGAAAGTCTGCGGTCATGGAGTCCATCATGGGAGTCATGGAGGCAGTCAACTCCAGAACACACACACACACACACACACACACACACACACACACACACACACACACACACACACACACACACACACACACACACACACACACACACACACACACACACACACACACACACACACACACACACACGAAAACAAACGTTTGCCTAAAAGCTGATTTAAAGATTTCAAAGTTTTACTGGCTTCAAACATGTAGACGAGCTGTAGGTGGCGCTGACTCTCGTTCAGTAAAGAAGAGTGAAGTGAAATCAGAGTGTGATCATGTGATCATGTGATCATGAGATCTGTTTAGTTCACGTCACGTCTGTGACATCACAAAGTTTTCATCTCTTCGGTCTGTGTCACGCTCGGAGGTTCTGGAGTGTCACATGACCTGAACAACAACGTGTACATCAACATAAATTCATCACACACACACACACACCACACACACACACACACACACACACACACACACTCTGCAGAGTCCGGCCTCACTTACACACAGTCAGAGATGGGGGTTGATGGAGAGTCAGGATGGCGCGTGGTGATGGCGTCACAGACTGTAGGCCGACTGCCCGCCCTGTCGCGGCCTGTAGGGGACGAGCCAACGGACACAAACAGAGAGGTCAGAACAGTGATGGAGCAAAAACACAGAGGTGGAGCAGGTGGAGGCGGCTGCAGGAGGAAGACACGTCTGAGCTCCACAAACATTTTAACAACGTTAAAACAACGAACTCTGAGGAGAATGAACGTCTGAGATCTTTAACGTGACTCTGAGATGTGGAGGTGACGGAGAGCTGATGTGATGTGACAGGATGAGGCAGACACACACGCGCACGCGCACGCACACGCACACACGCACACACACACACACCCCTTCATGGTGATCTTCAGGTGATCAGCTGACTGACAGCTTCAAACTAATCAACACTGACGACACTGTCAAACATTTACAGACAGTAAATATGACACGTGGTGTCTGTTCAAGGTCAGCTGAGTCAAAGGTCAGGTGAGTCAAAGGTCAGCTGAGTCAAAGGTCAGGTGAGTCAAAGGTCAGCTGAGTCAAAGGTCAGCTGTGTGTCAGGTCATCATGGAGCTGTTCACACTAAATGTGGACCGTGGACCTGCATCACTGTGATTTCTCCTCCACTGAGCGTGAAGTTGTAGTTCAGTACGTACACAGCTAGGTGGCGCCCTATCCTACACAAAGCTCCTTTAATAATTCACGTGAGAATATTCATTTTCTTTACAGTTTATTTCTGATGTTCAGCTGCTGAATAACTCTCGAGCTCGGTCAGCCGTGCAGCTTGCGGATGCTCGTACCTGGCTGGCGGACGGCGGTGGCACCCACGAAGCTGATGAGCGTGACGTCTGAGGCCCCGCCGGACTCCAGGGGGATCGGGTGCACCCGGAAGTGTTCCAACATGTCGAAGATGGACTGGAACCAAAGGTGCTGCACTCGGCACTGACCGTCCTCGTTCAGGGACAGACGGAGGTGCTGAGGGAGGAGAGGTCAAAGGTCAAACACGACGTCTGAACAGAGGTGAACTAAAGGAGCAGACGTGGATCACCAGACTCACTCACCTTGGCTTTGCCCTGGAAGTTGAACGTGAGGACGTACTCTCCTCGCCGTGTCTCGCTCTGGCGTACCAGGAACACGCCGTGACTCGCCGGGCCTCCAGCCAGCACAAGCTGAGCGGCTTTGAGACGGGACAGCGTGCCGTGGAACCACTGACACTCACTGAGCGGGTGCTCCACCGCCTCCGCCGTCGTCGTCTCCGAAAACAGGAAGGACCCTGAACAGACGATACTTTAACACGTGAAGAGGGTGCAGCGCTTTGAAGACAAACAGGAAGTGGAACTCGTACTCACCTGTGGCGTCTGGCGTCTCAGCGAATGGCGTGCCCAGACTGGCTCCGCCTCCACCGAGAATCCGGCTGTCCGTCTCGTCGAGAGGCGCTCGAGGCGGCAGCTCCGGAGGGAGAGGATCCATGAGAGGGGACGAGCCTCCGATACCGCCGTAACACACTGAGGCGACAAACACACACTGTGAAGCTCAAGAACACACACACACACGCACGCACACACAAACAAACACACACTGTGAAGCTCAAGAACACACACACGCACGCACACACAAACAAACACACACTGTGAAGCTCAAGAACACACACACACACGCACGCACACACAAACAAACACACACCTTGTGATAAACGGTCAACGATCTCGGGCGTCCCGCTGATGTCCAGAGGACCAGAGACACCTTCAGCATCTTCCTGTTCACTGTGGACAGACAGACAGACAGACAGACAGACAGACAGACAGACAGACAGACAGACAGACAGACAGACAGAGAGACAGACAGGTTAAACACAGTGACTTCCTGTGTGTCTTGCTGCATTTAATCTCAGATGTCGTCTCTCTCTCAGCTCGTCCTCCTCACCTGAGGCAGATGCCGTTCCTGATGTCGCTCAGCCAGGCTCTCATTTGCACGGCGTCCCGGGTCTCGATCACGTACTGCGCTGAGCCGTCCAGCTGAGGAGGAGGAGGAGAGGGAGGAGAAAACAACATGGGGGGTTAGATCTCTGCCACAACAGCCGAGCTTTGAACAGCTGGAACGTGTGACGGAGGAGTGACGGAGGAGTGCTTACCTGCAGCAGGAAGGTGTTCTCCTTGTCGGGGACCTCCAGGGCCGTGGTGCTCCTCACGTCCACGATGGAGCAGCACGGGACGGTCAGCCGAGGCTTTGACGACTGAGGACAGACGAGATGAAATAATGTCAGACATGAAACTTTTGAAACAATAATCAACTCTGACTATCAGCATTGATGAATTATTAAAGAAATCCAAAGATGAATCAATGAGTCGTCGTGTTTCTACAGGAGCCCAGAGCAGACAAACAGAGAGAGCGAGGCGAGGGGTATCCAGGTAGAAATTTGAGGAACTGTACTCGAGTCTTTCTACACACCAGGAGGGAGAGGGTGAAGCGAGGGTGGTGTAATCAGGAACTACATCACTAGATGTCACCTCCACCTGTGACGTCATCCTGACAGTTTACAGCAGATCCCCATCACACTGTGCTCCGTGTGTTCATAGATGATCATCTAATCTCTGATGCTGGAACGAAATTTAAACCCTCACCTGTCTGCCTCACCTGTCGACGTGTTTTCAGGACTTACTTTAGGTGGAATGAAGAACTCCAGGTAGTACTCCTCTCCCCGCTCGCCGCCCTCTCTGTCCCGCTCTTTGAGGACGAGGCGACATTTATGCCAGCGTCCTCCTCTCCACGGCACGTTCCCCCCGCTGGCGAGCGGCTGCACCGGGCCGGCCTGAACTGCGGCGGCGGCTGAAGCTGAGGCAGCGTTGTTGTTGTCCGTACCGTGATGCAGCAAGCCGAACGAGAAGCCAGAGAAGCCGTGGCTCGAGCTCAACTCGTCGCTGGACGAGCTCACGCTCACCCCGCCCTCCCGCACCAGCCGGCCCACCTTCCTCGGAGGACCCATGGCTGCGGCGGCAGCGCTGCTGGGAGGCAGCGTGGAGGAGGCGGAGTGAGGGCCGGCAGCGGTTGGGGTGAGGACAGGAGGAGGCGATCGTGACAGTCTGAGCCTCTCCAGGCGATGGCTCCACTTCTCCTTCTCCTCCTTCACCGTTGCTCCGCCGCCGATCCCGAGCGGCCTCCGACAGAGACAGGGAGGTGGCGCGCTGGAGGAGGAGGGCGGCAGCGAGGAGGAGGAGGAGTGGGGGAGGGAAAGTGGCATGGACAGAGAGACAGGCATGGAGGAGGTGGGTGTGGTAGGCTGTGTGCCAGAGTTCCTCTTTGACGTGGACACCAAGGCGGCGTCCTGCACCCCCATCGTGTAGCTGTAGCTGGAGGGCAGCTGGCTCTGGGCGGAGTCGCTGGAGGAGCTACGCCAGTGCAGGATGCCGCGGACACTCCCCCGCACACTACGCCCCACGCTCCGCAGGGAGAAACGCTTCTTCAGTTTGTTTTTGGAGGAGTTGGGTGTACTGTTACCTTTGGAGCCAGGCGGAGGAGTGACCGAGGAGGAGGAGGGTGGAATCTGAGGAGTGTGGGAGGCGTCAGCTCCGTCCACCTCTGTGGATTCTCCTTCCCGCTCTTCGGGCTCAACGTCTTCCCCCACAGAGGCCACTCCTAACCAGCTGTCCTCCTCTTCCTCCACCGGTGCTTCCCCGTTGCCGGGGGCGATCATGGCGCCCCTCTCGTCGCGCCTTCCGTTGTTCCCTCCCACCGAGGAGCAGCACGACGATGACGAGGATGGAGGCAGGACTTGGCTGTGGGCGTAAGAGTCTTGAAACCGGTCCCCACCGCGGTTCTCCAACACCAGCCGCGTCGGCGCCGGCTTTGATGAGGCCCGCGTCGTGTTGGCCGGCGGGCACGGGAGAACAGCTGCCCCGGACGCAGACAAGGGTGAGATCGCTTCCCCCGAGGTGGCGTCTGACTGGGGAGCCCAGCTCACCATGTCGTCCCTCCCTGAAGCGCAGCGGGAGCGCCCCCTCCAGCTCGCTCTGGAAGTGGCGGACGAAGCGGTCGGTGAAGCGGCGGCAGAAGGCGGCGGCTGAGTCGGGGGGGGGAGTAGTGCGGGTTCTCCAGGAGGAAAGCCCGGAAGTGGCGTGCGAAGTCGCCAGCTGCCACGCGGGCGTGGAGCTCACAGAATTCGGTCCAGCTCAGGCAGGGCGAGGGGGACGGCGTGGGGGTGTCGGACAGGGAGGATGGGTGAGCCTGAGGGGGAGGGCTCACCAGGGGAGGGAGGGGAGGCGGCCGGGGGGAGAGTGGCAGCAGAGAGGGGGATGGAGGGGACGGAGAGGGGGAGGGCGAGGGAGGTAAAGGGGAGGAGTTTGCGGCCCGCGGGCTGGGCGGGGTCAACAGAGAGCCGTTCATTCTCCTGACAGACGATCAGGTCAAACGCAGCGAGGTGAGTGCACAGCTGACGGGCGGCACATCGGTCTAACAATTTACAGAAGAGTGTGAACTGAAGTGACGAGCTCAGCTGGTCCAATATCTCCACGGCGACGCCGTCCGCTACATTATCTTATGACACGCTGACGTCTCAGCGACTCAGACTGGCGGGACACGGGTGGATGGATGGAAGGTGGAGGTACGATGGTCTGCTCCGTCTGTCAGACGTCCAGAGGAGTGTGGCCACATCCTGTGAAGACACATCACATCATCAACGTGTGTGTGTGTCCGCTAACAGATCACACAGATCCAGTTTGACTTGTTATAAATAAAATATGAATATCATGGAGCACACCGCACCTTCACACACAACATCAAGTAGCTGATAAGTTTGAATTTATTTCATTCACAAAAACACAGAAACTCAATCAAACATTCAGAATCACTGACGGAGCTTGTTTCTTTAATTTAAAACATGAAGCTAAAACCTCAGAAAGACGACACAACATGACAGAGGACATCATGTCATCACAGGACATGGGACAACATGAGAGGACATGAGGACATCCTCCCACAGAGAATGCAGAATGAAACATCTGTTGAATATTTCACAGATTTTCAGTAAAACATGAAACATTCAGAGGAACTTT
Source organism: Collichthys lucidus (assembly GCA_004119915.2). Classification (NCBI taxonomy): domain Eukaryota; kingdom Metazoa; phylum Chordata; class Actinopteri; family Sciaenidae; genus Collichthys; species Collichthys lucidus. The sequence goes on along the minus strand of CM014100.1, from coordinate 808,544 downwards.
CACTTTTTTCACTTTGACACTTCAGATTCATTCTGATGACAAACGTTACACAAACATTCGCTAACGTTCACAGAACCATCCTGAGCATCATGTTTACCTGTGTATGTGTGTGTGTGTGAGACACATGTGCGCGCGCGCGCGCACAACACACACACACACCACACACACAGCGCTCATCATGACAGTTAGCCACACATGCTAACTGCACTAACGCACCGACATTAATATTAACCAGCTAGCCTCGTTAGCTTAGCAGTTAGCACGGAGCTAGCTCATTCAGCTCGCGAGCTAACGATAGCTTACTGACGTAATTAGCTGCTGCTAATTAGCCCGCTCATTAGGCCGTGCCGGCTCGGTGTGTGGCTCCGCGAGCAGCCGCTAATCCGCCGCGGAGTGTCCACACATGAAGCTTTATCAGCGGCTAACAGCAAACACTGTGCGCGCTGAGCTAACGTTAGCCAGCCAGCTAGCTATTAATAAACCAGCTAACTAGCCTCACAGTGTGTGTGTGTGTGCGTGCGTGCGTGTGTGTGGTGTGTGTGTACCTGCACGGCACAGCCCGGTGTGTGTGTCCGTGTGTGTCGGTGCGGCGGGCTGTCGGTTCATGTCTCTGTCGGTCTACATACCGGAGCCGCTCACCGTGAAGCTTGTTGTTGTTGCTAAATATGAATATTGCTAAAGCCTGACCGTCCTCTCGCTCCGCGCGGTCCTCTCGCGAGACTTGGCGGGTTTCGATCGTCGTTCGATCCCCCTGACGAGAACAAACCGCTGGACACACACACACTGAGCACAGACACACACACACACACACACACACACACACACACACACACACACACACACACACACACCACACAGATGGAGCTGTGATTTACTGCACTACTTCAAACTAACACCACATTTAGGAGTACTCCATTACTTTGAAGGTTAATAATACAGGTTTAGACAGTCTGCGTGGACGTCACAGAGACTACGTCCAGGTTTTAGACAGTCTGCAGGGACGTCACAGAGACTACGTCCAGGTTTTAGACAGTCTGTGGGGACGTCACGGAGACTACGTCCAGGTTTTAGACAGTCTGCGTGGACGTCACAGAGACTACGTCCAGGTTTTAGACAGTCTGCGGTGATGTCTCAGAGACTACATCCAGGTTTTAGACAGTCTTTGTAAAATAAATGAATATTTCACTCACACAGATGTTCAATGACACTTTAATTATTTCACATTAACACATCATGTTCTTGTCACTGTGTAACGTTTCTTCTTGTAATCTGGCTGCCATCTGAAATAATCCAAAGATTCACGATCAGTCAGTGTTGAACGGTGTTGATTGGTATTGATCGGTGTTGATCGGTGTTGATCGGTGTTGATCGGTGTTGATCGGTGTTGATCGGTGTGAGAGAGTCCGGCTCTCTGTGTGGATGAACGTCTGGCAGTTCTTCAGCTCTGTGTCTTTGATCCTGGTTCTTTTTCACTGCGCCTTCATTTTTACATCAAATGATGTTCTCTCTGTTTCAGCTCACCTCCTCCTCCTCCTCCTCCTCCTCCTCCTCCTCCTCCTTCACTGTCCGTCCGTCTGTGCGTCCTTCCAAAGACCCGTGCAACCGTTGCTTGCTGTCAGGTGTCCGTCTCCGTCGTCTTTAAAGGTGGAGCGTCGTGCGCTCACCTGTCGGAGAGCTCCTCTGCAGATGAGAGTGAACCAGTAGAGCTGGAGGGGCCACAGCAGAGCGGCCCCCAGGTTACACGGCCACGGGGCCACCAGGGGCACCTGGTACAGCGGGATGGACGCAAACCTGGAACACAAGGAGCCGACTGTGGACCAGAACCTCAGAAAGCAACATGAAGTGACATGAACAGTCTGCTCATGTTGTTTATTAAACCTTTAACTGTATTAATTATGATTTTTTCAACACTGCAGTACAGAGACGTCAATATTTTCCTAAAGTACAGCACAAGAGTAAAAATACTCAGTTACCTGCTGTAGGCGAAGTACAGGTACGGGAAGAGTAAGACCCGGCAGATGAAGAAGGTGAGCAGCACGAGGACGCCGTTCACTTTGTGCAGCAGAGTGTGCTGCTTCTTATACTGAAGAACAAAAGACATTATTATCATTATCATTATTAATATTATCAATATTAATATTATTATTGTTGTTGTCGCCACAGAGACGACATCCAGGTTTTATACAGTCTGTGCTCAGGATTAGGTAAACCACATTGATGGGGGCAGGTGTTGGTAGTGTTGGTGGAGTTGGTGTTGGTGGGGATGTTGGTGGTGTTGGTAGTGTTGGTAGTGTTGGTGGTGTTGGTGGTGTTGGTAGTGTTGGTAGTGTTGGTGGGGATGTTGGTGGTGTTGGTAGTGTTGGTGGTGTTGGTAGTGTTGGTAGTGTTGGTGGAGTTGGTGTTGGTGGGGATGTTGGTGGTGTTGGTAGTGTTGGTAGTGTTGGTAGTGTTGGTGGTGTTGGTGGAGTTGGTGTTGGTGGGGATGTTGGTGGTGTTGGTAGTGTTGGTGGAGTTGGTGTTGGTGGTGTTGGTGGTGTTGGTAGTGTTGGTGTTGGTGGGGGTGTTGGTAGTGTTGGTGGTGTTGGTGTTGGTGGGGGTGTTGGTAGTGTTGGTGGTGTTGGTGGTGTTGGTAGTGTTGGTGGTGTTGGTGGTGTTGGTGGTGTTGGTGGGGGTGTTGGTGGTGTTGGTGTTGGTGGTGTTGGTAGTGTTGGTGGTGCTGGTGGTGTTGGTAGTGTTGGTGGTGTTGGTGTTGGTGGGGGTGTTGGTGGTGTTGGTGTTGGTAGTGGGGGTGTTGGTGGTGTTGGTAGTGTTGGTGGTGTTGGCAGTGTTGGCGGTGTTGGTGGTGTTGGCAGTGTTGATGGTGTTGGTGGTGTTGGTGGTCTTGGTAGTGTTGGTGGTGTTGGTGTTGGTAGTGGTAGTGTTGGTGGTGTTGGCAGTGTGTGGTGGTGTTGGTGGTGTTGGTAGTGGGGGTGTTGGTGGTCTTGGTAGTGTTGGTGGTGTTGGTGTTGGTAGTGGGGGTGTTGGTGGTCTTGGTAGTGTTGGTGGTGTTGGTGGTGTTGGTGGTGTTGGCAGTGTTAGCGGCGTTGGTGGTGTTGGTGTTGGTGGTGTTGGTAGTGTTGGTGGTGCTGGTGGTGTTGGTGGGGGTGTTGGTAGTGTTGGTGGTGTTGGTGTTGATGGGGGTGTTGGTGGTGTTGGTGTTGGTAGTGGGGGTGTTGGTGGTGTTGGTAGTGTTGGTGGTGTTGGCAGTGTTGGCGGTGTTGGTGGTGTTGGCAGTGTTGATGGTGTTGGTGGTGTTTGGTTGGTGGTTGTGGGTTGGTTGTGTGTGGGGGTAGTGGGGGTGTTGGTGGTCTTGGTAGTGTTGGTGGTGTTGGCAGTGTTGGTGGTGTTGGTAGTGGGGGTGTTGGTGGTCTTGGTAGTGTTGGTGGTGTTGGTGTTGGTGTTGGTAGTGGGGGTGTTGGTGGTCTTGGTAGTGTTGGTGGTGTTGGTGGTGTTGGTAGTGTTGGTGGTGTTGGCAGTGTTAGCGGCGTTGGTGGTGTTGGCAGTGTTGGTGGTGTTGGCAGTGTTGGTGGTGTTGGTGGTGTTGGCGGTGTTGGTGGTGTTGGCGGTATTGGTGGTGTTGGTGGTGTTGGTAGTGTTGGTGTTGTTGGTGGTGTTGGTTGTGTTGGCGGTGTTGGTGGTGTTGGTGGTGTTGGTGGTGTTGGTGGTGTTGGTGTTGGTAGTGGGTATGGTGGTTTGGTGGGTGGTGTTGTTGGTGTTGGTAGTGGGGGGGTATTGGTTGGTGTTGGTGGTGTTGGTGTTGGTAGTGGGGGTATTGGTGGTGTTGGCGGTATTGGTGGTGTTGGTGGTGTTGGTGTTGGTAGTGGGGGTATTGGTGGTGTTGGTGGTGTTGGTGGTGGATTACCTGGATCAGGACTTTCCCCAGACTGACGAACGGCGTGCTGAGCTCAGGCAGAAACAAAACAGCCTGAAAGAAATCACCTTTACCACGCCTCCACAGCTGACACACACACACACACACACACACACACACACACACACACACACACACACACACACACACACACACACACACACACATGAATATTCTGACCAGCTCTGAAGCTACACTGTGTGATGGCCTAAAACGGTTGCCGTAGTTACCAGTGAGGCGGGAAAGCAGCAGGCCACCATGAAGATGTGATGGAGGACCAGGAGCAGGTCTCTGCGCAGGAAGCCCACCACAGCAGCTCCCGTCCACCTGACCCCGCCCTGCTCCTCCTCGTGACCTTTGACCTGCTGCTTGTGCCGGTAACACAGGAACATGGCGTAGATGTCGTAGGCGAAGTAAGGCGTGGCAAACAGGATGTAGCTGTCGGTCAGCCAATGTCTGAGGAGGAGACAGAGACACACTTCCTGTCAGTCCTCAACGACCCACAGGTTACCATAACGACCCACAGGTGTCCTCAACGACCCACAGGTTACCATAACGACCCACAGGTGTCCTCAATGACCCACAGGTTACCATAACGACCCACAGGTGTCCTCAACGACCCACAGGTGTCCTCAATGACCCACAGGTTACCATAACGACCCACAGGTGTCCTTAACGACCCACAAGTTACCATAACGACCCACAGGTGTCCTCAACGACCCACAAGTTACCATAACGACCCACAGGTGTCCTCAACGACCCACAGGTGTCCTCAACGACCCACAAGTTACCATAACGACCCACAGGTGTCCTCAACGACCCACAGGTTACCATAACGACCCACAGGTGTCCTCAATGACCCACAGGTTACCATAACAACCCACAGGTGTCCTCAACGACCCACAGGTGTCCTCAATGATCCACAGGTTACCATAACGACCCACAGGTGTCCTTAACGACCCACAAGTTACCATAACGACCCACAGGTGTCCTCAATGACCCACCAGTGTCCTTAACGACCCACAGATGTCCTTAACGACCCACAGGTGTCCTCAACGACCCACTTGTTTCATTAATAAACTGTTTTTAACACAGATCAGTGAATTATTTCAATTATTTTATTTATTTTAGAAAAGAGATTGAACATTTCTACTTTCTTAAACTAACTAAACTAATTAGTTGAAGTTTATTCAGTTTCATCATCATCAGCTGCTCCCAGAGTTCCTTGCTGCACGCTGCCGCCTGTGGCGTCATTTGATAAACAAAGTAGCTCAGAGCTCCACGCTGCTTTGACTGACAAACGAGGCGCTGAGTCAGGAAACCTGGTTTACTGAAACTACCCGACCTGTCTGTCTGTCTGTCTGTCTGTCTGTCTGTCTGTCTGTCTGTCTGTCTGTCTGTCTGTGTCTCACACTCCTCCATCTTCTTTTCATTTCCCATCATCCTCAGCGTGCAGGATTACAGACTGGAATAGCTCGGCTCGGCTCGGCTCAGCACAGATTAGACTCAGATTGTTAATCAGATTACAGACGCTGACGTTCAGTCTGTGAGATTTTTATTCTAATATCATTTTGATGTTATCTTTTATAATTTGGGCATCAAGAAGAAGAAACAGAAAATGAAACTACAAACATTCACAGGCACAAACTAAATAAAATGTTTATTCAGCAGTTTTAGCATGAGGCTGATGGGAATGTTTGTAGTTTTGTGGTGTGTGTGTGTTTTATTGAATGATGTGACACAAACATCAGTGTTGGGAACCTTTGTCTGTTGGTCAGGTATCAGCTGACAATGAAGGAGTTCAAGAAACAAGGCAGAGGAGAAGATGGAGGTAAAAGATGGAGACGATGGAGGAGAGAATCGGTCCTCACCTGTCCTCCATCACGTCCCTGCAGGACGAGACGATGACGACTCCGGCCGACGAGGCCATGATGGCTTGGATGGACGACACGAGGCTGAGAGGACAGAGACAGAAAGACAGAGTCACACTTTGACCTACGGAGGCTCCGAGAGGTCAAAACACTGAAATGTAACAGATACAAACACAGAAAACAACAAAGTTCAAAAATAATTAAAAAGTTGATGATTATTTCCTGTTCATGCAGCGTTTTGCTGATCGACATTTCAAATCGTGCCGACTCATCTGTGTTTTGTCTTTGCATACGTTTTCTTATTCGCAGTGTGTTGACCTCTGAGGGCCACCGTACATTTAATGTCCTCTGTCATCAGACAGCAGGACCAGGACTGTGATCAGTGACGTAAATACCACGGTCCCCACGTGGTGCTCTGTGTGTGTGAGTGTGTGTGTGTGTGTGTAGTGTGTGTGTGTTCTTACCGTGTAGACACGATGGCGGCGTCGCCCTCGCTCCATCCCATCGTGTGTTTCAGAGTCTGTTTGGACAGAACAAAGAGTCCCGGGAAGAAGACGGAGCCGGCAGCTACGAGGGCCAACATGGCTCACCTGTGTGTGTTTGTGTGTGTGTAGATGTCACACACACACTCTGTGGATGTTGAATGAGGAGGTTTCAGGAGCTCAGAGAGGACGATCAGGAGGGAGGAGCCTCCTGCTGCCACCTGTCAGAGGAGGTGGAGGAAGTACTCAGATCCTTTGCTGAAGTAAAAGTACTGATAGTACACTGTAAAGTACTCTGGTGCAAGTAAAGTGCTGCACTGATGCTTTTACTTTAATATCATGTACAGAACCTGAAGCTGTCAAAGGAGTGACGACTTACAAGTAGAAAAACACAGGTGAAGTACAAGTACCTCAGATTTGTATCGGAGTATCAGCTGAAAGGATTTAGTGACATCTAGCAGTGAAGTTGTAGACTGCAACCAACTGGATACCCCTCGCCTCACCGTCTGCTGTCAATAGAGAAACTACAGCTAGCAGCAGTTTGAAGTAGTTTTATAGTTATGAAATTTGTTTTAACTGTTGATTTATTCATCAGTTTGATTATTTATTAACTTATATGTGAACGTTGTTTGAAGCTCAGGAATCATCTAACCACATGAAATCAGGTTGTAAATGTGTAAAAAAGTTGAAATTCATTAAAGGAACACACATTTACTGACTGTGTATGGAAGCCTAAAGCTGCCACACCAGAAAAAGAAATGGATCATGTTATAACGTTAAAGGTTTGTTATAAGAATATTATGTTACAATGTTCTAACGATATATAACACTGTAACAAACAGTATAATGTTATAACAAGAAAAGTTTTATATACGTTTACGTTAACATATAAAGTTTGTATGTTGTAATATTAAATTATCCTGTCAAACTTTTCATGTTAAAACTGAGTTGTCACGTACCATCTGATGTTATAATCAAGATAAATATATTTTTACAATGTTGCATGCCGTAAAAATCTTCATATCTTTCTGTGATGTATTTTTTTAGCGTGGCAACATTTGGCTGCCGCAGTTTTTACAGAAAATGTTTTTATCTACAAACTCAAACTTGTTTCACAGATTTAGAAATATAAATATTAATTTCCATCCTTTGAATGTGAGAAAAAAAAGGCGTGAACATGGCGTGGGAATATTATCCAGTGTCCATTTATTTATTTATCATTCACTACTTTAAGTCTAAACATTTTTTTAAGAAATTCAAGTATTTGTTGGGAACACAAGTCAAAAAACAAACAGAAAAACTTTTTTTTGCTAAAACGAAGACAAAACATCTGTTTAAAACATCGGTTTCATATTTAGAATAATAAAAACATCAAGTTTCTTTTCATAGAAGAAAAACGAGTCTAATCTCTAAAGATGACCAGCCGTCCGTCCGTCCGTCCGCTCTGCGTTCAGCTTCACCTCCACACCTGTCGGCACGAAACCGACCGGGCGAGAGCCGAAAGCAGAGAGCGGAAACGCACTCGTCAGCTGATCTCTGAACAGTGTGCAGGAGGGAAACGACCAAACACAGGTCACCTGTTCAAAACGTGTTCCTCACCTGGAAGGATCTCTACCAACACAACAGAAGAGAAAGAAAGAAAGAAAAGGAAAGTCCAGGAGGGGAAAAGTTCACGCATTGTTCCCTAAAACTGAGCAATTTGAGCTTTAAATCAACAATAATTAGAATAATTTGACGTTTCTGTGTCAAATTCACCTTTTAGAATCAAATTTAGTCAATTTACAACAGATTGGAGAAACAAAACAAGATATTTAAAGTCAGTTTCTCAATGTTTTGTCAAGTTTTATAGAAATCATGATGATGATACGCGACACCAACATTAATAAAGGTTTTCTGACTCGTTAGCTGGAGCATAATTATTGTTTTTATGATGCTTAAACTTGATTAAGTTTGAGAGAAGGACGGTAAAACAAATTTAAATATCAGGACAGTCAATCACGACTTTTATGAAAACAACTAAAGATTTTTATAGTTACATTATTTTAGATTTTATGGCACACTGCGTTCAGATTTAGGGAATTAAAAGTAAATGGAAAGATGTATATTAATTAAGCACGCATGCGTTTATTTGAGTTGTGTTGCTTTAAATTCAACGTGTCCGTTATGTTCACTCGTGTTTTTAATGTTTTTAGGGAACAATCATCAAACTCTCTGGACTTTCGTAAAAACTCTAATCAGATCACAACAAACAGAAACAAAAACTTCTAATAAAATCACTTCCTAAGATGAATTAAATAAAAATTACCACAAAATGTCGTCGTCATCGTCGTGGACAAACTCAACCATTGCACAGCATTCAAACCCAAATGCTCTCCATGGATAATAAATATACACATGCAGATATACAAGTCAGGCCGTGTGGCGGTGACGCCGCTCACAGAGACTCGCTGTGTTCCTGTAGAAGAGGAGCTGAGGTTTCTGGGGTTCAACGTCAGGAGACTGTGAGGGGCCAACGAGGAGGACGCTCAGGGGCCCCGCCCGGCCGGGTGGAGGTTCATGGACGAGAGAAGAAAGCTTTCAAACACACGACCCAGGAAGTGACGAGGAGCCACAGGAACTAAACCAGCGTGTTCTCGTGAGATTTAAAGGAAACGACGCCGTGACGAGACGAACTGTGGAGATGTTGAGGGGTGAACTGTTGGCACTAGCTGACCCTCGTCGGTAAAGTTCCTGAGATCCTAAAAGAAGTTCCTGGAAGAGTTCCTGCAGTCGAACAGGCCCAACGCCTTCAGGGCCACCAGAAACCTTCAGAGGAGCGTACTGATGGTTTACACTCAGTCACCATGAGGAGCTTTCAGAAGACACACTGGACTTCATCACAGAAACTCTGTGCAGATATTTAACGAGCTTCGAGTCCGCGTGTGTTCAACCGAACATCACAAAACATCTGAGCACGTTTCTGTCTTTTCATGAGGTTTTATCGCCCAACATGAATCATCATCATCATCATCATCTGCACAAAGTTTCACGTCTGTCAGTTACGTCAGTGTGTCAGATCACTGCTGACCTTTGAATGAGACTCCCTGTCTACAGACGCCTCAGGTTGTCTGTAGTCGCTGTGACCACGCCCACCTGTCAATCAAAGCGTCCACGCTCTTAACCCTGCATAACTTTAAGTCTTAATATAATGTGAACAGGTGAGGCTACAGAGACCAAAACTGTTTTTTGTACCAGGCTGTAAACATGTTTATTTCTGCTGTGAAACATGGGGACTTATGGAGACTGACTCACTGCTGGAGCCAGCCTCAGGTGGACGTTAGAGGAACTGCAGTTTTTGGCTGACCTGCTTCTTCCTAATGTGAAGGAGAAACTCCCGAGGCCATGAAACATGAGGAATGTTTCCTTTGTCCCCTCCGGGCTCCTGTAGATAGAAAGTCTGATTCAAAGGTCACAAACGAGTCAGCTGGTTTTAATATAATGGCACACGCTGAACCTTTAAAGCTGTGAAACCATCAGCACGTGTCTCTGCAGCACAGTGGACGTTAGACGCCGTCTCACCGCGTTTGTCGTCACAGGACAGAAAAGACAGACGGCGTCGAGGCGTGCAGATCCCGGAGCAGGATTAATACTGGTGCTTCCTTAATGTGGCTTTGTACAATTCATAGTCTGTTAGAACGGGACACCTGAGCCGTGAACTACAAAATAAAACTAACTCAAACAAACAGCAGCATTTCACCGACGTCGTCCTTCCTCTGAAGCTCGCTGACTCTGAGCGGCGGGGCGAGACGAGGAGCGAGCACGAGGTAAAAAGAAGAGAGCGAGTGCAGGAATGACGGGAGCTTTCACTTCACGCTTTTTTTTTGTCTTTCCGGGGTTTGAGGTAACGAGACGGCTGCAGACGAGGGTGAGACACGCTTCAACAACACGCAATAAATTAAGAGATAAAACAAAAAAAAAAAAGCTGACGCTTCCTGTTTCTCGCTCCACCGAGGACACCAAGGAGGGAGCGGAAAACACCGAGACAGAAGGAGACGTTTTTAAAAATCCAACTAAAACACTTAAAAGTCACAACTTCCTGTCAGAAACGTCAAAATAAAAGCGTGGTGGGGGAATGACTTCCTGTTCCGGTCAGCGAAAGTGAGAGGGGTCAAAGGTCAAACACTGATCGAGAGAAGCTAACTGCGTGTGGAGGAAACACCGGGGATTGTGGGTAAAACCTGCTACATTGTTAAATTGCATTATTGTTATCGCCATGGTGACGCCTGGAGACGCCACGGAAACACAGTGAGTGATGCGTTCAAAGAGAGAGAGGACCTGGGAGGCGTTTGGCGGTTCATGGTTTGGCGTGTTTTTTTTTATAACGGCGTTTCTCGTGACGGTGCGTCGGCGCCGTCGCCCCACTCACCACCCGCTGCGTTTGAATGGATCCGTATTGCACAGGGCTGGAATGACTTCAAAAATCAACTAAGCAACGACTACCAAACAATTAAAACTGTTATTTATCGAGTACCGACGAGTTCTTTCCGTTTCCTCTTCAAGACTTCAGCAGCACGTTTTTCAGCACCGAGCGCCGTCAGCAGCAGACGTCTGGGTCCGGTTCATGTTCTGGAGGAGGCTCGATGTTTCCTCCTCGTGTGGTTGGATGAATATTTCCCCCCGGAGAGAAAACAATAAAATAAAAACTAAAAAAAAGACCCAAACTCTTCGGCCGATGAAATCCTTCTCCTCAAACTGCCGTCGCTCCTCCAGAGAAGGACGACGCTCATCTCTCCTCCTTCCTGGACACCTTGGACGAGTGCCACGCAGTCGACCTGAAACAGGACGAGAACATCAACACGGTTTAGTCCTTTGTCAGACGTCAGCTGCGTTTAAAGTGACGGCAGACAGGACGAGCATGAAGCTAGACCAGAACCAGAACTGGACTTAATATGTGACCCATTTTAAACTGATGTTAGTTCATCTGACCTCACACCAACCTTCACTTTCTGTTGTTTGAAGAACAGATCGTGGTGTTTGAGTCTGCTGATGAAATATTTTCATCTGTTGCTCAGAGAAGCTTCGTCTGTTTCAGGCTGAACGCCGTGCAGCCGTTTGAAAAAAGAAACTTTCTACGACTAAAAACCATCAAAGAAAAAAAACATTCTTATTCCTCCTCCTCCTCCTCCTCACCTGATGAAGGTCTTGAACGCAGCACTCTGAGGGTTGATGCACAGCGGCACTCGTTTTCCCTGCTGGTGCTCCGTGATGAAGCGATGGATTAACTCTGACGTTTGGACAGAAGAGCAGATTTATTTACAGACACAGCATCAAACACATGACAGTCACCTGACAGGAAGTGACATCATCGCCGTACCTTTCCCCTGCCACACAGACAGCAGGCTGTTCTCGTAGCTGTGGCTGAACGGCCGCTCGGCGACCGGCTCGAAGTCTCGGGTGTAAACTCGTCCGCTGGGCACGGAGTAGCAGCACTGACACATGCAGGTGTGGTAACGGAGACGTCCCTCGTCCAGGTACGGGTGGGACAGAGCGTCGCTGCCGGAGATCCGCTTGGCCTGCAGGTAAACACAGACGGTTAGAAACGGATCCAGAAACTCTGAGTGACTTTAAGTCCACCGACGTGAACTCACCGGATCAAAGACGAGCATCCGGCAGAGCAGGTGGACCGCCTCGTGTGTGGCTCCGTCAGACAGCATGTAGAGCACCGACAGCGACGGCTGCAACACAAACAAAGAGCCGCTGAGAACAGCTGGGACCTTAGCACGCACCCCCTGCTGTGAGGAGACGGGATGCTGAGCTGATCCGAGTCGGTCCAAACCACAAGGACGTCTGTTACCACGGGAACGGAAGGTCTCACCCAGTAAGATGGAGGAGCTAACGGTGCTAACCAGGCTAACGGGGAGGGTGGAGACTGTCCTGAGCGCCCGCGTTACTTTAAGAATCTAACTAAGAATAAATCAACCTGAGTTTAGATTTAAACAGATTCAGGTTCAACACAAACATCTAAACACACCTGCAGAGTCTCCAACTGCTGCTGATGGTGTTTGTTTCTGTTGATGGTGTTTGTTTGTGTTGGTGGTGTTTGTTTGTGTTGGTGGTGTTTGTTTGTGTTGGTGGTGTGGATGTAGTCGGTTGGTGTTGTGGGTGTAGTTGGTTGGTGTTGTGGGTGCAGTCGGTTGGTGTAGTCGGTTGGTGTTGTGGGTGCAGTCGGTTGGTGTAGTCGGTTGGTGTTGTGGGTGCAGTCGGTTGGTGTAGTCGGTTGGTGTTGTGGGTGCAGTCGGTTGGTGTTGTGGGTGCAGTTGGTTGGTGTAGTCGGTTGGTGTAGTCGGTTGGTGTAGTCGGTTGGTGTAGTCGGTTGGTGTTGTGGGTGCAGTCGGTTGGTGTAGTCGGTTGGTGTAGTCGGTTGGTGTAGTCGGTTGGTGTAGTCGGTTGGTGTTGTGGGTGCAGTCGGTTGGTGTTGTGGGTGCAGTCAGTTGGTGTTGTGGGTGCAGTCGGTTCGTGTTGTGGGTGCAGTCGGTTCGTGTTGTCGGTTGGTGTTGTCGGTTGGTGTTGTGGGTGCAGTCGGTTGGTGTTGTGGGTGCAGTCAGTTGGTGTTGTGGGTGCAGTCGGTTCGTGTTGTCGGTTGGTGTAGTCGGTTGGTGTAGTCGGTTGGTGTTGTGGGTGCAGTCGGTTGGTGTTGTGGGTGCAGTCAGTTGGTGTTGTGGGTGCAGTCGGTTGGTGTTGTGGGTGCAGTCGGTTCGTGTTGTCGGTTGGTGTTGTCGGTTGGTGCGGTGGGTGGCGTACCGGTTTGTGCGGCCCCCTCAGGATGTGGGCTCTGGCTCCCTCGCAGGCCGATGCCAGGGCGGACAGGGGCGGCGTTCCCAGCAGGTCAGTGATCAGGTCGAGCTGCAGAGACAGACACAGCTTCACAAACCGGGCTCTGGTTCTGAGACTCCAGCAGAAGCTGCTGCTGAGTCACCGTGTGAAACGTCCACGTTCATCTGATGCGCTCACCTGCTGAATGGGGCTCTGAGCCTGGAACAGGATGCGTCGTCCCAGCAGCTCGGCGAAGATGCAGCCCACGGACCAGACGTCGATGGCCGAGCCGTAGTGCCGGCAGCCCATCAGCACCTCCGGCGCTCTGTAGTACTGCGTCACCACCTCCTGGGTCATGTGACGTGACGGGTCGGGCTCCTCCACCCGCGCCAGGCCGAAATCGCAAATCTGAAGAGAGACACGTCAAATCAAACACCGACTGTAAACACGTTAATTCACCGTCTGCCGAGTGTGGCGGGTTTTTAGGGGGATTGTTCAGCTGTTGCCATAGTAACTAACCGCTTCCTGTTTGGTGCTGAACACAGATTGTTAAACCTGTGACGGCTCTTATTGGCCGGAGCTCGTCTCCGACACGACCAGATATTTATCCAGCTAGAAGCGTTTGTGAGCTCGCTCGCCTTCGAGGAGCATCTGAGCTCAGAGACACGAGAACTTCTGCACCTTGCTGTATCACAGACATCACGTCCCGCTTCGTGCACAGGTTTTTAAAAAGCAGACAGACAAACGTGCTTTACCTTCAGCAAACAGTTGCTGTTGACCAGCAGGTTTCCAGGTTTGATGTCTCTGTGCAGGATCCCAGCAGAGTGAAGGTACTTCAAACCTGAGCGAGGAGACAGGTGACCATGACAAACTCTTCATCATCATCATCATCACTGTTCTTCAGCCAAATAAAACACCACGATCAGCTTTCAGACAAAACATGAAGACTGCCATCTGAGTCTTACACAAACTAGAAAATAAAAGCATGTTTCAAAATAAAAGGTTGGATTTGATGTTATATTCTTAAACCAACGACTCATCACTGATATTCAAACATGAGGAGCTGAAATCAGAGTTTGGAGTCAAATGTATATTTTTAAAAAAAGTTTTCCTTCGAATCACGAAGCCTGCTGACGTCGAAGGCGTGTCGAGCTCTACAGGTCAGAAAACAGACAGACTGTTTATAAAAGAACGACTGATGCTGTGAAGACGAATTTTCACGTTAATAACACTGAACATGAAACATGTGCGACCTGCAGATCAACGAGGAGAAACACTGAGAACAGGAAGTCAGCAGCTTCTTTAATGTGACTTTTCCTGTTTTTCTTCCTCCTACGTGACATTTGGGTTTTTGGTTGATGAAGCTGCTCGCTGACAGTCAGCTGGCGCCGCTCACCTCGGAGGATCTGGTAGAGGAAGACCTTGATGTGGTCGGTGGTGAGAGGCTGAGGAGACACGATCACTTTGTGGAGGTCACTCTGCATCAGCTCTGTTATCACATAGCTGCGGGCGGTTGACTGTCAAGGAACTTAAGAAGCTCACACACAGAGTGGAGTGACCTCCACCCGCCTACACCATCACGCTGCATCAGTGAACAAGTCAATAAAGCAACACAAAGAAACAGGAAGGTTTAAATATTCACCAGCGGCCGGCCACTGAGCCGGATTTAGACAGGAAGCTAAATTAAGTGAATAAAAAGAGGACAATTAAAGAAGAGAAAGTGGGACAGGGCGAGAAAGGATACATCTCCTCGAAGCAGTCGATCTGCGGCGGCTGCAGAATGTCCAGAGCCGACAGAACCTGCAGAACCAAACAGAAAGCACACATGAGCTCACGTCACATTTAAAAACACAACACAGCCTGGCTCGGTCCTTACGTTGTCATGTTTAAAGAAGCACAGCATCCTCAGCTCTCTGAAGACTCTCTTACAGGAGACCAGGTTCTGGAAGACATTGGGCATCTTCTTCAGAGCCACCTTACGACCGTCGCGTGGATCGGTGACCGACCTGCACAGATTAAAACAAAGTTTGACCAGCGAGAAGAGGCTTTTAATGCGACTTTTTCCATTTGCCGTTTCTTCTAGGCGAACAAACGTGACGATTTGTGTGGTTTTATGATAATAAAGTCAATAAATGTGAGGTTTTGGACAGCTGGCAGATCAGTCCATCACAACATGAATCATTAGCTGCAGCAGAGATTAAGATTACATCATTTCTAATCAATATAATCCATTTTGATAGCCCAGACAGTCACCTGATTATATCAGCTGATGATCAATAACAACACGTTCACTCTTGCTGCTGTTCTACATGTGAGGATGGTGTTCATTATGAATGATGCATGTTTACCACACAACGCCAAATGCGCCATAGCCGATGGGCCTGTCTGGCTCCATCTCTGCGGGGCTGGGCACCTCGCTGGCCGGGTTGCTGTAGGGCTGAGGTACCGCTGCTCCGCCGCCGGTGCTTCCTCCGAGAGCAGTCGGGTGACGAGGGGTTCCTGCTGGGGCAGTGGGTCCAGTCAGGCACGGTGTGGCGCTGAGGCCCGTGGAGGGGGCTCCGCAGGAGGAGTTGACACAGAAATACTTGTGGCCCAGCTCAGAGCCCGGAAACAAGTCTCCACACACGGTCTGTCGGCCTGCGCCGTGAAATGCCATCCTCCGCTCACCGAGCCCCAAAACTGTCCGCTGTGTCTGCACCGAGCTGCTGCTGGCCGGCTAGCCGCGGAGGAAACACGGCTCCTCGCTCAGCATGATCCGGTGGAGGTCTGTGTGTGCGGGCAGAGAGGCGGACTGAGTCTGTGTAGCCGAGATGTGCACACGTACAGACGGTTCAAACAGCTGAGCACGGCGCGGACTGTGGCCTAACCAGCGCAGCACCGACACACACGTTAATCACCTTTGTCTGTAACTCACCTGGTTAGTGACGCTGCTCGCTCGGTTAACGGGAGCTGACGGGATCCGGCTGGCTAACGACGCTCAGCGACGACACCGACACGAAGAGTCCGGCCGAGGTTAGCCTCAGCCCCGCGAGCCGCAGTGTAACTCACCGACACGAGCATGTGCGTGAACGTGCGTGTCTGTGTGAATCACTAATTTAAAATAAAATATAATTAAACTCCAGTTAGCTTCGTGCTAACCAGCTGTCCCAGCTAACAGGCTAACCCGCTGAGTCTGACCCACATAACGACGTCGGTCGGTACCGTGACCTACATATGCCGGAGAGAGCCGTCAGCCGGTCACTTCATCAAACCGAACCGCACGGCGACTACAGTCAGATTAACGGCGGCGTGGCTCGAAAACAAACGACCCACAGGCGGAAAGTCCGAGTTCTGTGTCCGTCCGCAGAGCTGCTGCTCCGGCTCACCGCAGCTAGCCTGTTAGCTGCTCTGCTAGCTCTGTGATGTAGCCGAGCGGCTAGCGGCAGCTAGCTTCGCTCTGCCCGCCATCGCGTCGTGAAGTCCCGCCAACAAACGTCCCGCGGAGGCCGTGTGTGGAGCTCTCTGGGTAGACGGGTCTCATCCAGCGGGCTCCCGGTGTTATTTTATTTTAAAATCGACCCACACCGGGTTCTGGTCGCTTTCTACGGCTAGCTGGCTAGCCTGTGTGGAGTAGGAGGAGCCGGAGGAGCCGGGTGGGGGAGGGTGGAGGTGCTAACTACAACCACAATGCTAACAGAGCTACGGAAGGTGACTGAGGCCAAATGAAACATTTAAATGTGTTCTGACTTTGTTCTGAAAATAAAATAAAAGAATAATAATAATAGTAATATGAATAATGAATCCTGTCCTGTGTGTAGAATTTAGTTGCATCTAGTGGACTAATCTCTGCATTGCAGTCTCCTCACATCACCCTCGCCTTCTTAGTTAAAGGAGAATCAAACAGTTTAAGGAGCCGGGTACATCAGGGGTCCCCAAACCTTTTTGGGTGCGGGCCACATCAACTTGCCTTTCAGTGATGGGGGGCCGGGGTCTATAAATGAAATGATATCAGTCCCACCAGGATTTCGCTGCCTTTTTAAAAATAGTTGCGGCCTAAAATCCCTGATGTTGCATCAGGTTTTTAAAAAAAATTGCGGAAAGTTGCTTTTTACATTTTTGTTGCGGGAGGAAGTGAAAATTGCGTTGCGATTCGACAGTCGCGGAGAGGGCGCAGCGAGCACTAAGTCCACGGCCCCGGGAAGCGGCGAGGTCCGGGCAGGAGGGCGCTGTAAAGCTAACTATTTTATAATAAGCTAAATTGTAATAATAATTTTATAATAGGAAAATGCAAATTTGAAAAATAGGCCATGTTTAGAGGGATTGTTTGGAATCGATAAGTGGGCCACTTCAATTGTTTAGGCGGGCCGGATGTGGCCCGTGGGCCGTAGTTTGGAGACCCCTGTGGTCTAGAGTCGTATTTAGTTTGTCTGTTCTGGGATACTTATTTTGAGGTGATTATACATGCATGAAATCATACGTATGAATATTATATGCTATGTTTGCCCTATTCTGAAAATAAAGACCCCAAATCTTACACACTGCACCTTTAAGAAATAATTTGAAGCATTAGTAATTATGTTAGTTCAGGTTAATTTTAAAAAACATATTCAGACGCAAATACATTTTTCAATGTGGCCCAAATCCTCTTCTGTAGAGTGAATGCTGCAAAAAGCTTGTGTTGATTTGGAGATACTGAATATTAAGAAATATTAATAATAATAATAAAAAAGCTGATCTAGTCTAAGAGTTTTTACAGCTACAGAGAATTATAGCAGAACACGGTGCTGGTTCCCAGTGTGTCCAGGAGAACGTCTAATTATTTAAATGTTTATGCTGTTTAATTATGTGCAACGTTGTCGGCATTAGACATAACAGGAAGGAGAACACTCATCTATAGTGACTCAGTATTAACACTGTCAATCAAAATCAGATTCTGGAAGGAAATAAATCAACAGTGGAAACGATATTGGGAAAACTGCTTGAATGTTTCAGTTTCTGCCCAGCAACAGCGCCACTGCAGTCGACCAATCAGAGCAGAGTTAGCAAACAGCAGCTGTCTGTCAGTCGAAGCTGCTGAGAAAGCCCTGAACGCTTCACCGTCAAACAATCGACCACAATTGTCAAACCGTGGGTCAGATCAGTGAACGGAGAGGATGTTAAGCATCCTCAGGTCTTTATGAACGTCTACATGTTGAATTTGTATGGAAGAATTAAAACATGTGACCTCTAGGGCGAGGTAAAGAACTGCTCCGTCTGCTGTCAGTTAACATGGGAGTAAATGGGGCAGTTGGTGTGATCCTGACACGTCTGAGCTCACAGAGTTAAAACTATCCGTCTGACAGCTTCAGCAGGTTCATGAGCGAGCAGGACACGTTCTCCAACAACAACCGATGTTAAAATCTTTCCTGTAGAGTGAAATTTGTGACCACAAGACAAGTTTTTAAATCATTTTTCTCTCCACTCTAGCGGTCATGTGACTGAACATTTCCTGCTCTTTTTGGTGAAAGTCAGAATACCGTTCCTGGATGAGCGCCATTTTGATTAGGGATGGGAATCTTGTTGAGAACCGCGTGTTTCAGTTCCATGGAATCGTTTGGCTGTTTATCTAACGATTCTCTCATCGATTACAGAAAGCACGATTTACGTCATGTAACGTACGCAAGAAGTTACGCACACTCGACAGACAGCAAGCACGACTAATTACGCCACGTAACTTCTCCAACTTTCTCGCGTGCAGTGTGATCAGTAGTAACAAAGTCACCCACTCGGTTCAAACGCTCCAAAGTTTGGCTGCATTTCACCAAAACAGACGTCAACAGCTCGACTTGCAATCACTGCAAAGTGGAGATAACAGCGTCGGGAGGGAACACGACCAACACGCAGAAACATTTGTGCACACAACATGTAATATTTTTAAATGAATGTCGTGTTTTTGACGCGCTTCAGACTGGAGATGAATCTCAACCCAGCAGCAGCGGCAGCAGCCAGGCTATGACCTCTGACCTCTGTGGTTACTACGGTAAATAACACACTGACTACCATGTTAGCGCCATGTGCTGCTTTGTAAAACATGCTACATGCCTCTTTTGACCTTGCTGTTGGTTTTGTAAGGTCGTGACACTTCTAACAAAACAAAGTTAATGCTGATCAAACTTTTTGTTCTCGAGAATCGATAAAGAATCGAATCGTTGGGCAGAATCGATAAAGAATCGAATCGTTGAGCAGAATCGATAAATAATCGAATCGTTGAGCAGAATCGATGAAGAATCGAATCGTTGGGCAGAATCGATAAAGAATCGAATCGTTGAGCAGAATCGATAAATAATCGAATCGTTGGGCAGAATCGATAAAGAATCGAATCGTTGAGCAGAATCGATAAAGAATCGAATCGTTGGGCAGAATCGAATCAAATCGTTGAGCAGAATCGATAAAGAATCGAATCGTTGAGCAGAATCGATAAAGAATCGAATCGTTGAGCAGAATCGATAAAGAATCGAATCGTTAAGCAGAATCGATAAAGAATCGAATCGTTGAGCAGAATCGATAAAGAATCGAATCGTTGAGCAGAATCGATAAAGAATCGAATCGTTGAGCAGAATCGATAAAGAATCGAATCGTTGAGCAGAATCGATAAAGAATCGAATCGTTAAGCAGAATTGATAATGGAATCGGAATGGTAAAAATCTGATTACCATGCCTAATTTTGATTGATTTGAACTGGATTAAAATAATATAACGGACATAACAACAGTGACAGGATGGAGACCAGAAGGCAACAATGAGTGGTCACTGGTAAATGCAAGATTAAAACCCAGGAAGAAGAAGAAAAATGCTAACGTAGCTTAGCTTACATCTGAATAAAGTGCACAATCATCTGGACACTCATGAAGATCAATCCACTCATGCATTTTACTGCTTTTTAATACAGTAGTAACGAGGCGCTATGCACTATGCATCAAGTACAATCAATATGCACAGCCACAGAAATGTGTCACCAAAGGTAGCTACAAATTACAACTGAACCTTTTTTCAAGAATTACAAATCAGCATCCAGCGTTAGAGCAGAGATCATATGAAGCAGAGGAGTTATGCACATTCAAAGTCCATGGAGGATATTCACAAACAACTATTAGTTTGCCTTTATCAGCTGTACAAAAGTGTATATACATGATGGCCCGACTGACACGCGTGTCCCGCGTCCTGCTGAGTCTGACAAAGGCAAACCGGAAACTGTTTAGTCATAAATTAGGGGAGAAACTGAGATATATCATTATAAGCTCATTATAAACAAACACTGATATCATGAAATGATTTAAAAAGAACAGCTTTACAAAATAATGAAATTCAAACAGTGACATGATGGCAAACACAAACAGCTAACTGCTAATAAGCCGTATGAATAAAAATACATTAATAATCTTCTATGAACGATTCCTCGGCGTCTCGACACTGCACAGGATGTGACTCAGTGTTCGTGGCAGGTGAGCGGTTTGAACCTGCCGATGGAAACGAGGGTCATGAAACCAGGAGCAACGCTGAGGACGAGACGACGACTTCCACGACAGCTCCTCCTGGTCTGTGTCCCCGTCTGGCAGTCTGTTACAAAGAAATCTGCAAAGAGGAAACAAAAAGTTCATCAAACAGCTCAATGATGGAACATTGCTGCATTCAGTACAATCACGAGTTACAGTTTTCAGAACTGTCCACCTCTGAGTGTGTCACTTTAATCAATGCCGGTGTTTCAGTTTCAACAGCGACCCTGTTAACTGGTGACCGTCAGCCAAATGCACCTATGGTTACATCCTGTTTCATCCTGTGACATCAGCTTCAGGAAATCTAAATGAAAACAAACGCTGTTCAAATATTTTCTCATTTCTGAGGACGGGAGCCGAGAACCGGTTACAAATTAAACAACAGTGCAGCTCCTGCTTTGTCTGCTCTGACAGGATGAAACTGATGATAAAAAAATGGCAGAATCAATAAAGAAAGATAAAGAACCAATAAAACTGGATCAGTTCCATCTCTGTTCATACAGTGGTGAAAATCTGTTGCATAAATATGATAACTGACATGACTGCATGAACAGGAGTCAGACGAATGGAGTTGGTGTCTTTAAGAAAAGAAACAAGGAGCTGACAACTCTCAGCATAGATACATGAACATTGTTTTATATCCAAACTCTCCCGGACTGATCCGTCGAGGTTCAGAGTGTCAGATCACACCAGGAGTCATTCAGACCCAGGCCCGGTTTAAAAAGAGCAGAATGAACTCAAATCCTTCACACACCTGAACTGGATGCCGTCTTCCCGTCCTCTTCTCCGTGAGTCCTCATTTGCCTCCATTAAACCATCTCCCCCGCCTCCATCCCCTGCCCCACCCGTCCCCACCCGTCCCCACCCCGACCCCTTGCCCTTCCAGCGTGCTAGCTGTGGGGCTGGGGGGTGATACTGGAGCAGTCAGTTACCAGCAGTCCCACTGTGCTAGCGCTGGACACAGTGACAGCAACGCTGGTGGTGCCCACGGGGCCCGCGCTCGACGGGTCCGGGTTTGGGTCGCCCTGGTTGGCGTGGGTGCCCATGTGACCCTGGAGCTGTGTGGCCGTCTTGCACTGCACGCCGCACAGCTGACAGAGCAGAACACCGCCGGCACCCGTCCCACCGAAGCCGCCCCGCGCCCCGCCGCTCTCCTTCCACTCCTGACCGTGGTGCTTCTGGGCGTGGACACGCAGGTAGGTGAGGGTGGTGAAGCCTGGAGGCAGAGAGGGTGCAGTCAGCACACAGAACAACCATCATGCATCTTACAGCCCCTTCACAATAAAAGCCTGCAGTTGGTTGCTCCTGTGCACTTTTAATTTGAAGCAGCAGCTGCAGGAAGCGTTGTGTTTACATCAGCTGTAGCTGCGTCTGAATGTAAAACTGTTGTGACGTCGCCGGGACTCACTGCGGTTGCAGAGGTGACAGGCGTGATGCTGTGATTGGTTGTGGACCCTCATGTGGTCGGTGATGTAAGCGGCGGACAGCAGCTTCCCACAGATGTGACACGGCACCTTCTCCTCGTGACGGATCAGGTGAGCGCGGAGACGATCACGCGTGGCGAACGCCGACGTGCACGTCTGTAACACAGAACGTGACAACGTTCATGAGACCTTTAACTACACGTTTCGCCTTACAGCTGTTCTAACGATCATTTCATTAACGTTACATTACATGTCATCATCAGCCAGTGTTCTATGAATCACAAACCCACAGACAGATGAAGACGTTACCGTGCACTTGAACGGTCGCTCTGTAGAGTGCACCTGTCGGACGTGGCTGTTGAGGTGGTCTGGTCTGAAACAGCAAAGACAAACACAGTTACACATCCTCAGATGTTTCCGGTCTCGTCACGTTGAAGGTCTGAGTATGTACCGAGAGAAGGCCTTGGCGCAGTGCGGACAGATGTACGGCTTCTCCACACCGCCCTGGTGCGAGCGTACGTGGTAACTCATCCGGTCTTTCCTCTTGAAGCGCTGCTGGCAGATCGGGCAGGAGTACGGCTTCTCGTCAGAGTGGGACAGACGGTGACGGTTCAGGTGGTACACGTCTCTGAAGGCCTTCCCACAGGCCTCGCAGGCGTGGTTCTTCCTCACCTGGTTGGGGTTGGGGTTGGGGTTTGGGTTCTGTGGAGCAGCAAGAGAGACGGTAAGAAGAGGAGGTACAGCTGGGAGAAGATGTGTGATCCCTGGACGACCTGAACCGGCCTGACTCGGCTCCTCACCTGCTCCATGGAGCCCACGACCACAACAGCTGCCTGGATGGGTTGAGGAGGCGCAGCCAAGGTTACGGTTGCCGGGGCGATGGAAACAGAGACCGGCTGGCTCTCTTGGTTGGCGTGCTGGACTGGCTGGGGGAGGTTCTCTGGGGCGGCGACAATGGCGGTGGGTGGAGGAGGCTGCGTGGGCAGGGTGAGGTGGAGGAGGGACAGAGGGACCATCTGCTTCTCCACCCGGCCCACCTTCCCTGCCGCGTCCTCCTTCTCGCGAGCGGTGCGGTCCTTCAACTTGATGCCCGTGTGCACCGACTGGTGCCGCCGCAGGTTGTAGCTGTTCTTGAACTCTTTGTTGCAGGTGGCGCAGATGTGGGCCGGCCGGCTCGGCTTGACGAGAGGTTTGACTGACGGAGACAGACGAAGGACAAAATATTATAAAGTGTCTCTGATAAAGTTTCTAATTATATAAAGCAGGAAGCATCTGAACCGGTCCTCACCGGGAAGCGGCTCCTCGCTCAGCGCGGCCGTGTCGACGGTGGACGGCGGTGTCACGATGTGCTCGGCCGGAGGACTCTGAGCGGCACCGGTCAGCTCGGGCAGCAGCTCAGCCTGAAGAGGCGTCTCAGGCTGACTCTGAGACGACGGCGTCTGAAGAATTCAACAGAAACACAGTTATTAATCAGCTGATACATGACGGAGCCGATAACTCAGAGTCTCTGGTTAACCTGGGTTAAAGCTCTCCACCAATCAGAGTCCTACAGTTTGTTTACCTCATTCTGAGGTAACAAAAACAACAAATCTGATATTCAGCTGATTAAACACAGATGAAAACGTAATTCTGAAGATTATATTCTGTAAATGGAGCCTCATAAATGTGACACACACCGGACCTTTAAATAAATAAACACAGACGCAGTCAGAGGGCAGATAAGGGTTAAGATGCAGACAGACAGTGACTGACGGTGAGTGACTGTTTGAGTCCGTCTGCAGAGAATCGGAGAGGTCAGCTGGTCATTGAAAAGAGGATTTTAAAATCCATTTTAAAATGAGGCTTCCTGAACAAGTTTAAGGAGGAACGCTCAGCCATGTTTCTAACATGATACAACGATGTTTTCATGACAAACTATCTCAAACACCCAGAGGCCCCACGGAGCCCCAGACTGGCTGCGGGAGTTAGTTGCACAGAATTAAAATGCAGGTTTGTGCCTGTAACACGCTCGGCCTTGGACAGATATACAGGTTCATAAACATCCTGCCAGCTTCACGTGCTCATTTATAATTCAGTGATTCACAAACAAGTTCATCAAATGACCCCGAAGCTGAGAGACCCGGGGCCTCGGGCCCTGCTCAGTCTGCAGACTTTTAATATTAATAAAGAATTAAAGAGCACTGACCCCTCTGTGACCTCCTCCATCTCCACCACCCCCTCCCCACTCACTCTTTACCCCATGCAAACATGTCAGACACCCCCTCCTCCTCCAACACCACCCCCACCCCCACCCAAAAAAAAGAAAAACACCCACCCAGCAGCTCCAGCATCAATCCAGACTCACCTGAAAGAGGAAATTACTCCAGGAGGTATCCATCCTGAAGGCGCTGAGAGCGAACCAGCCCGGGAGCGAAGAGGGGAGGGAGGAGGGCAGCGGAGCCGAGCGAGAGGCTCCAACTGCCGCTATGAAAACGAGCTGCGCGGCCTGTGCGCGGCGCCTCTCCGCCCGCTGCTTTAATGGAAATGTGTTGATGATATTTAGCTTGATCTGACTGACACTTATCAGGGTATGAGTTATGAATTAATATGGCAGTCTGCTGGCGGCACAGAGGCTCTGAAGATGGTTCTGTAAATGCGACAAAATGGTTGGTCTCATGCTTTCTTTAATGGTGCATTTTAATATCATTTGCTTATGTCTACTGTAATAAAATTTGGTGAATTGCATGCAGAATATAATTATTTTGATACAGCAGATGAGCGGGATGTAGCCGGAACGTGCTAATCATCAGGACTCATTTATTAGCGATAGCTCCAAAAAAACAAAGGCCGCAGCGTCGGGTCCCCAAGCCTCGGCGTTGCGTACAGCTCGTCCCCTAACTAGAGCGCTCCTGGTCGGCCGCGGTCCATGGCTCCGCCTCGGTGTTTGAATCGACAGGATGCCATCTTTCTCTTTTTTTTAACTCTCTCCCTCACTCCTCTTTCTCGCCCTCCTCCTCTCCTCCTCGCCTCCTCCCTCCCTCTCTTTCTTCCTTTCCTTTTTTCACCTCCTCCTCGCGCCCTCCGTCCCTCTCCGCTTTAAAGGGAAAGTGTGTGTGTGTGCGCCCCGCGCGCGGACTCCGGGCTCGTCTCGTGCCGTCCCTCGCGCCCCCTCCGCCACTTCACGGTCGGCCGACAAATAATGAAACCCGACATTAACCGGAGACACACAGCTCTGCCGTTAATCCCCCCGGCCCGCTCGCGGCTCCGCTTCTCTTACCGGTACCGTTAAAACACACACACACACACACGGACGGACGGTGTTCCGTAACCTCGGTCGCCACGCGCAGCTCGAGCCGTTAACGTTAAACTGGAGTCGGGTTTAGCTAAATCAAGCTTTATCCTCGAGCATCTTAAAGGTAACGACGCGCGCAAGTGCAACAGCTGGATGTGAGCGCGAGCTCACATGACGTCCATTGTTCGGACAGAAAGAGGCGCCAGACCGCGAGCGCGAAACTCACCGTTACCGGGAGCTTACAGTATACAGCATACAGTCTACATACGGTCTACATACAGTCTACATACAGTGTGCATACAGTCTACATACAGTCTGCATACGGTCTACATACGGTCTGCATTCGGTCTGCATACAGTCTACATACAGTCTACATACGGTCTGCATACAGTCTGCATTCGGTCCGCATACAGTCTGCATACAGTCTCCATACGGTCTGCATACAGTCTCCATACGGTCTGCATACAGTCTGCATACGGTCTGCATACAGTCTCCATACGGTCTGCATACAGTCTGCATACAGTCTACATACAGTCTACATACGGTCTGCATACAGTCTACAAACGGTCTGCATACAGTCTACATACAATCTGCATACAGTCTACATACAATCTACATACGGTCTGCATACAGTCTGCATACAGTCTACATACAATCTACATATGGTCTGCATACAGTCTACATACAGTCTGCATACAGTCTACATACAGTCTACATACAGTCTGCATACAGTCTACATACAGTCTACATACGGTCTGCATACAGTCTGCATCCGGTCTGCATACGGTCTGCATACAGTCTGCATCCAGTCTGCATACAGTCTGCTTACAGTCTACATACAATCTGCATACAGTCTACATACAGTCTGCATACGGTCTGCATACAGTCTGTAAAAGGTCTACATACAGTCTACATACAGTCTGCATACAGTCTGTGTACGGTCTGCATACAGTCTACATACAATTTGCATACAGTCTACATACAATCTACATACGGTCTGCATACAGTCTGCATACAGTCTACATACGGTCTGCATACAGTCTGCATACAGTATGCATACAGTCTACATACAGTGTGCATACAGTCTACATACAGTCTGCATACAGTCTGCATACAGTCTACATACAGTCTGCATACAGTCTACATACGGTCTGCATACAGTCTGCATACAGTCTACATACGGTCTACATACAGTCTACAAACAGTCTGCATACAGTCTACATACGGTCTGCATACAGTCTGCATACAGTCTACATACAGTCTGCATACAGTATGCATACAGTCTACATACAGTGTGCATACAGTCTACATACAGTCTGCATACAGTCTGCATACAGTCTACATACAGTCTGCATACAGTCTACATACGGTCTGCATACAGTCTGCATACAGTCTACATACGGTCTACATACAGTCTACAAACAGTCTGCATACAGTCTACATACAGTCTGCATACAGTCTACATACAGTCTACATACGGTCTACATACAGTCTGCATAGAGTCTACATACGGTCTGCATACAGTCTGCATACAGTCTACATACAGTCTACAAACAGTCTGCATACAGTCTACATACAGTCTACATACAGTCTACAAACAGTCTACATACGGTCTACATACGGTCTGCATACAGTCTGCATACAGTCTACATACGGTCTGCATACAGTCTACATACAGTCTACATACAGTCTACATACGGTCTACATACGGTCTGCATACAGTCTGCATACAGTCTACATACAGTCTGCATACAGTCTACATACGGTCTACATACGGTCTGCATACAGTCTGCATACAGTCTGCATACAGTCTACAAACAGTCTGCATACAGTCTGCATACAGTCTACATACAGTCTGCATACAGTCTACATACGGTCTACATACGGTCTGCATACAGTCTGCATACAGTCTGCATACAGTCTACAAACAGTCTGCATACAGTCTGCATACGGTCTACATACAGTCTGCATACAGTCTACATATCACTTTTACTGCCCAGAACACGTAAACAAAGAGATAATTCATTGTTATATTTAAAAATATATAAACTCAATGATGGTTTAATCGTTTTATATTGGTGTTTACCTATTTTTGGAATTGTCCTAACTTTTCCCCTGATCTTGAGATCTTTAGAAAAAATGAAATGTATGAACGCTGAGCGCTCCGGGCGTCTGTAACATCTGTAACATCTGTAGCATCTGTCTATGGCAGTAAATATGTGTGTGTGACCTTTGCTCCTGTGGGTGCTGATTTTATTTTTATGATTTGCTCGTTAGATCATTTGCATATGTGCATCATGAAATAGTACGGAAGTACTCAACTCTACATGGCTTTGTACCTGGTATTCAAGGCCTTAATTTTAAGGCTTCGGATTCTCCAGGAGCTGCAGAGACTCAAAAAACAAAAGAGGTTTTCAGATTTTTTTATTTTGCAGCTGCTTTGACAGTAAATTCAAACCAAACAAAATATCCATCAAATATATTAATTACAACAATTGATGTCTTTAAATACAATATCAGACTTGGCTTTGCTGTTGACATACATTTGTATTTTATAACTATACATTCAGAAAGAAGACGTGAATCTTAATATCCAAACGTCACAGTTGTTCATAAGCAGCAAACACGCGTGGTCAGTGAACGCAAAACCATCAAACCATAATACTTCACGAGGTTTAACTTATGACCTGCATAACTTCCTGTTTGTTTCTAAGTCGACTAAAAATAACAGAAACTCGTCTCATCTACGACAAAAAACAAACAAATAAGAACAAACTGATCAAACATCCCTCGATGAGCGGGAACCTCAAGAAGTAAACAACAACAACAACAACAACAACAACAGTGCTGGACAAAAGGAATATTCATAAACACGTCTACCAAACAAACAGTGTTTGCTTTTCAAAATAAAACAACAGCAGAACGTCGCCTGCGTAAAATCAAATACAGCTTCAGGTTCTTGGTCGTAAATTTCAGGGACACAAAAAGAACAATAAAACAAATCAGGAATAAAGGTGGATTATTATTATTATTAAATTTGGCCCACCTGACAGGAGAAACTGAAACAGGCACCACGTCCCAAAATGCTACAAACAGTTTGTCTGGATGTTTGTCTGGTGAAGCCACAGTCAGAGTCTCATAAATGTTTCACAGCTCGGTTACAAACCATCAACAAACTTCTGGCTGTCCAGATTATTTAAAGTAGATCGACCAAAATCTGAAATTAATTATTTGGTCCAACAAAACAGAAATCAGTTAAAATGCAGGTTCACTAAAAACAACTTTCTGTAGGTCGACTGACAGATTTTTATTTCTACCTGCAGATTGTTTGAATTCCAGATGTTTTGAATTAGTGGTTTATAACTGACACATCAAACATTATTCAGATTTATTCACATTAATGAAGCTTCACAGTGAGAGTCGTAACTGTGAATCAGAGCTGAAGCCCAACGTTGTTTTGTTTAGTCTCATTCCACATTTTAAATCTATATTTAGAGTATTTGAGTTTAACCTGGCTTCACGTTGCCGTCACTGACACATTTCTTTAGAAATTTGATTGTCGATTGTCGTTTTCAGATCAGAGACGCCGAGCAGCGAACGACAAACAGACACACGTCTCCATACAGGACAGGATGCATGAAGACGCGTTTCTCTTTCTGTGATCAGCAGCTTCCTGTTTCCGGGCTCTAGATTCATTTCACAGGAACAGGGTGAAAATCTGAAGCTGCTTAGAGCTGGTTTGTGATCCTGAACGTGTTTTTGAAGTCCGGATCCTCCTGTAGTGTCCTGCAGTCTCAGGGTTCCCCCCATCAATAAATGAAACCTGAACTCCCTCAGACTCATTTTTTAAATGGCTCTCAAGTTCAAACAGATCTTCATCGTGTCATGCAGCTCCATGTTATACTGAAAATATCTCAGTGGGAAACTTCAACCTCATTCGTATGATAATATTCTGTATATTTCTATAGATAAATAAAGTGTAGATATGTTACACAGAGGGACAAACTGAGGACAGATGTTGTCTCCTGCCTGTAAACCTGTGAAATAAACAGAGCCCAGAACACCGCGGCTGCATCTGGAATATTAACGTTGTGATGTTTGGTCAGAAACGTCTTGTTAGTCACCGTCACCATTAAAAACAATCAGAAATTAAAAAACACGTCGACTCGCCCCTGAAGCTCTCGCTCGCTCGCCCCTCTCTCTCTCTCTCTCTCTCTTTCTCTCTCACTGCGACTTCCTGCTGTTCTCTCGCTCGGCGGCGTCGAGGGCGGCCATGTTCTGGGAGGCGGTGACGAGGTGCACGAGGCTGATGCCGGACTTCAGGAGGCAGATGATCCCACAGAGACCCTGCAGCCAGAACAGCCAGGCTGAAGCAGAGAGAGCGGGTCAGAACACTGAAGAACATCCCAACATGCACCACCCGAAATCTGAAGACAGCAAACGTCTCACCAGCTGGTTCCTCGATGTGACGGAGGAGGTAGAGCAGACAGAAGAAGAGCTCGTTCCCGGCACACATCACGAACAGAACCGGCTGCAGGAGACAAGACAGCTTTTAGACAGTCTGTGGGGACGTCACAGAGACTACGTCCAGGTTTTAGACAGTCTGCAGGGACGTCTCAGAGACTACGTCCAGGTTTTAGACAGTCTGCAGGGACGTCTCAGAGACTACGTCCAGGTTTTAGACAGTCTGCAGGGACGTCTCAGAGACTACGTCCAGGTTTTAGACAGTCTGACGTCACAGAGACTACGTCCAGGTTTTAGACAGTCTGACGTCACAGAGACTACGTCCAGGTTTTAGACAGTCTGCGGGGACGTCACCGAGACTACGTCCAGGTTTTAGACAGTCTGCAAGGACGTCACAGAGACTACGTCCAGGTTTTAGACAGTCTGCGGGGACGTCACCGAGACTACGTCCAGTTTTAGACAGTCTGCAAGGACGTCACAGAGACTACGTCCAGGTTTTAGACAGTCTGTGGGGACGTCACAGAGACTACGTCCAGGTTTTAGACAGTCTGCAAGGACGTCACAGAGACTACGTCCAGGTTCTAGACAGTCTGCAAGGACGTCACAGAGACTACGTCCAGGTTTTAGACAGTCTGCGGGGACGTCACAGAGACTACGTCCAGGTTTTAGACAGTCTGCAAGGACGTCACAGAGACTACGTCCAGGTTTTAGACAGTCTGCAAGGACGTCACAGAGACTACGTCCAGGTTTTAGACAGTCTGTGGGGACGTCACAGAGACTACGTCCAGGTTTTAGACAGTCTGTGGGGACGTCACAGAGACTACGTCCAGGTTTTAGACAGTCTGCAAGGACGTCACAGAGACTACGTCCAGGTTTTAGACAGTCTGCGGGGACGTCACAGAGACTACGTCCAGGTTTTAGACAGTCTGCAA
Source organism: Collichthys lucidus (assembly GCA_004119915.2). Classification (NCBI taxonomy): domain Eukaryota; kingdom Metazoa; phylum Chordata; class Actinopteri; family Sciaenidae; genus Collichthys; species Collichthys lucidus. The sequence goes on along the minus strand of CM014100.1, from coordinate 777,887 downwards.
GGACGTCACAGAGACTACGTCCAGGTTTTAGACAGTCTGTGGGGACGTCACAGAGACTACGTCCAGGTTCTAGACAGTCTGCAAGGACGTCACAGAGACTACGTCCAGGTTTTAGACAGTCTGCGGGGACGTCACCGAGACTACGTCCAGGTTTTAGACAGTCTGTGTGTGTCCTCACCTTGGATGTGTAGTAGAGACGGAGGACGGGGTTTCCAGAGAGGTCGATGGTCTTGTGGCTGGCGGATCCTTTTATTGTTGAGCTGAAAATAGAAACAAAGAAGTCAGCTGACTGTATAACACTGAGACCAGGGAGAGCTGAGGACGTACCTGTGCAGGTGACGTACCTGTGCAGGTGACGTACCTGTGCAGGTGACGTACCTGTGCAGGTGACGTACCTGTGCAGGTGCAGCCAGTGGCTGGCGATGTCCAGACACATGCTGAGCTGGAACAGGAAGGTGTAGGACGGGTAGAGCAGGGACAGGTTGACCAGCAGACACATGGTGGCACAGCGGTCCGTCAGCATGTCCATCATGGCTCCAAACTTCGTGGCTGAAAGAAAGTCGGACACAGAGTCGGTCTCCTTCAACAGAAACAAATCAGACGACAGTGAAATTTAAATCCTACGGATCTTTTACACTGATTGAGCGCCCGCGCCGCGTGGCCGTCGAAGGCGTCCAGCAGAGCGCTGAGCAGGTAGCAGAAGACGGCGGGCCACGGACAGCACGGCATCAGGAAGAAGGACAGCAGCGCCAGGACGACCCGGGCGTAACCTGCAGGTCCAAAACATGAGCGGGTCAGAACAGGTGAGCATGTTGGAGGTGGCAGGGTCCGATGAGGCCTTGTGGTCCCGATCTGTTTCCTGTGTCGGACCCTGCCAGTTAATATTTAAATATTAAACTGATCAAACCTTCTGTTTGTGTCTTTTTTACTGACGTTAAATTCTCTTTAAAGCACAAAAAATATTTAAAAAGCTTAAAATCATACAGTAAATGTTTCAGGTGAGGGCTTTTATAACATTTTTTGATTTTATTAAATCAAATTGTGACATTTAATCACAGATTTTAGAGGCCTGAGCTGATTTAAGAGTCAAATATTTCAGTCTGAAACATAAATGTGTATAAAAAATGTCACATTTTGTTTTATTTATTTAAAATATTTGCTAGCTTCGCGCTAGCAGAGGCGGGAAAATCTCACCGATCAGATTCGGGACGAAGAAGAAGATGTTCTCCTGCGCCATCTTTGATGTGGGTTGGCGGGCTTTTGTCGTCTTCGTGTCAGCGAGTTGTCCGGATGAAAAGTTGGACGATTTGACGGAGCAACTCAGCGACGGCGATGGGTTTTTTTTCTGAGCGACGACTTCCTTCTTTCACAGCAACTTCCGTCAATAAGAGCACGACTTCCGGTGGATCTGTTTTCAAAATAAATAAATAAAAACACTCGCGATTTATTTATTTTTTAGTTAATTTAAGTCAGTATTTTTTACAGTGTTGTATTAGAACACTTCCTTCCTCCTCCACTGTCTTTCCGGTTTGTAATGTTGGATTCACCATCATCACTCGAGTTACGTTCTTGTGCTTTTATTTTTAAAGAAGAAAATCTGTTTCCGGTCCTTGTTTCATGTTGTTTCTAGCTTGATTACGGCGTGGCTCTTGTGACGTCATGACGTACCCCGCAGCGTGCGCCTCCCCTTTAATAACGTCAACAAGCTATTTTTAGGCGTTTTATTCTCTGACGTCACCGGAAGTACATCATTAATAATGAAATAATACATTTGTTTTTGTTTTGTTTTTTAATGGAAATATATTAAAAATATTAAACACGATTCTCTAAAAACTTTTAGCGACAGATTCAAGGATTTTAAGGACTTTCCAGGCTAAATATGATTTTCTTCCTCAAATTCACAAACCTTCAAGGATTTCAAGGACCTGAAAGAGCCACAATGAAACCGACACAGACAGATGAAAGATAGAAACTGACTCACCATCCACCCAGACCTGCACGTTACATAAACGTTACACCAACGTTACATCAACTACCTCTTGTTTAACTTCCTGTGGACGGCGGTGTTTTGTTGAATATGTCCCACATGTGTTTATATTGTTCATTTACTTTATTTTTTATAAGACAGATTCCTTTATGTGGAAGCTGCTTGGCAGTAAACCTGGTTCTGGTTCTGGTCGGACTCAGTAAACACTCTGATCATGCAGTGAATAAAAAAGTACATTTAAAACAAAAACCTAAAAAAATAAAAGTTTAACAAATATAAAGTTCTTAAGTTATCAAGTATCGAGTTCGTGTTATATAATTATTAGAGCTGTGATGTAATCATGCATAACAAACTTTTTAAAACTGTGGAAATAAATTCAGACAGCAGACAAAAATAAAAACAAGTCGTCGTTTCTCTTTTTGTTCGTTTATTTCTCCAAAATTATTTTGTTACGTTTCTGTACAACTCTTCTTTCAACATTTTGTTTGACCTGAACATAAATCCATCCACGCGTCCTCACAGCTCGCCATCACCATCATTCTGGAACCTGCCGGCCTCAAACAGCCAAACAGACACTCAGGGGTGTCTTTTATTTTGGAGGGGTGGAGGCATTTCCTGCCTGCAGAGGTCGAGGCGGGAACATTTGAAACTGCAGCAGGAAACAGATGGACCCAAAGAAAACTAAGAACGGCATTCTGGGAAATCTGCCTGTTTGCCATCGAGTCACGGACACGACACTTTTTAAAACCATTTCATTCAAACGTCAACGCGTCCTTGAACGCACCACAGAACAAACTGCCACTGAAACTTAATTTTTCTGCTCGACGTGACGATGAGCTGAAGATCTGAATATCTATCTTAAATCATGAAAACATTGTTAACTCGTCTTCTGATTCATAATGAAAACAATCTGCAGATTGATCCACACACAAACTTCTGTTGGCAAACATTAAAATTTCCCAGAATGTTCCTTTAATTCTGACATGGAAACACAGAACTCCTGATGTCATTGAACTCGTCACAGTATTGGGACTCGAACCTGTGACAAACGGGAGACGTGGTCGTCCCCGGTGCAGCTCGAGTTGGCAGAGATAACACAGGAATGGTCAGCACTCAAACTTTGTACAAAACGATGCGTGTAAAAAAGAAGAAAAAAAAAAAGTTGGCAAAATGAAATCTCACGGTTCAAACGTTCTCTCGAGGTTCTGAAGGCGGCGAGACGTGAACGGGTCGCCGCCCGCCACCGGCAGGTTCCCGCAAAACGCTTCCATCAAAGATCAACGCAGCAAACGTCTGTAGTGTCTCGATGAGGGATTGTAAGTCCAGCACAGAGGAGACAGCGGAGGGAAATCTAAAGAAAAACTGCTTCCAGCGTCCAGAGAGGACGACTCTGTCCAGAGAGGACGACTGTGTCCAGAGAGGACGACTGTGTCCAGAGAGGACGACTGTGTCCAGAGAGGACGACTCTGTCCAGAGAGGACATCTGTGTCCAGAGAGGACGACTCTGTCCAGAGAGGACGTCTGCGTCCAGAGAGGACGACTCTGTCCAGAGAGGACGTCTGTGTCCTGTCCCGTGACGAGGACGTCCTCGGCTCCGTCCTCTCGGTTCCTCGTCAACATTTGCACAAATAAAAGAAACTAAAATTCGTCTCGTCTGCGTCCAAACATTCTTTTACTATCAGTGCAAATGAGGTAGACATGACGGACAGCATCAGATCACACGGAGGTCTCAGCGCGTCCTGCAGCGGCGACCGAGGGTCACGTGACAGGGGGGAGGCGGGGTACGCCGCTGCAGGAAGTGACCTGGATTAATTTTTTTTCTACCCATTCGGACTGTGCAAAATAAAATGAGGAGGAACAAAAGAAGAAGAGCGGAGCCCCGAAGCGGTCGGATTAATAACTTTGAAAATAAATGAAGAAATTTAAGCTTGTATCACGACTTAAAGGTCCGGTATGTGTGGCCAACTGCAACCCCTCGCCTCACCCCGCAGCAGAGAAAGTTTGTCTGCTGATATAAAAGTCAGAAGTTATGAAGATTATATTCTGTGTAAGGAGCCACACGCTGGACCTTTAACTTATTTTTCATCAATTGTTTTTGTTCTTTTAAAATTTGATTTTTTGAATGTTTAAAAGTTTTTTAACTTTATAAAGTCACAACTGGAAAAAGTGAAAACAGATTGTTAATTAATAAAACTTAATAAAAAATAAAATGAGTCGAGTTTGATTCTCTCACTCGTCGTTTTGATCTCGACCTCTTTGGGACTCCGTATTTTGCAGGTTACAGTGAGTTTGGGGAAAGTTGAAGAGTGCGAAACATAATAAAAACTACAAACATGGCACCAAAATGTAGTGAAAGAATCTGGAGCTGCGTCAGCTCGACTGTGGACGCTCCACGGTTTAATACTGGCTCAAAATAATAAAAAAACAAAATGGAACGCAGCCCTGCCCAGAGCGGCGGACTCCCTCCCTGAGACCTCGACAGGAATGCTGGGAAAGGTAGTCCTCCTTTTGTCCTCCATAAAAACATCGTTTCTCTTTTTTTGTTTGTTAGAACTCTATCACAGTAACATTGCGCTTATTCCCCCCACCTAGTGGTCAAAATTGGCAAATACATTTTTAAAAATTAGCGTACAACATAAATATTCCAACTGCAGCAGAGGTAATAATAATGATAGCATCTATCTGTCTGAATCTAGTACAAATGGGCTGAAGCCACGTGACAAAATAATCATTATTATTACTCTAACACAGTCTCAAAGTTAGTGCTTTATGTACACTGGTAAGTGTCGGACAGTGAACAATCTTCAGGTATCTTACATTTATATAAATAGGTAGTGTGCATGTTATCCATACAAATGTGTTTCCTCTGTAATGTCACATGTACATCTTATCTACAGATGCAGACCGGACTGTGTGGGAGCAGGTGGAGGTGGAAGGTAAGCCGCGCACACACAGACACACACTGACTAACGCACACACACGCACACTAACACACACACACGTCGTGCTCGGCTTGCGTCTCGTTAACGGAGCGCTCCTCCGATGTTTTTTCGAGGTTTGTTTGTTTGAGACTCGAGTCAGACGGCGTCGCCGGGCAGATCAGAGCGTTCACGACCAGACGGAGAAATACTCCGACATGTCGCGATTTATGATTCACACCAGAGCTCGCGCTCGCTCTGCATCAGCCCAGAGGTCTGTGCCCAGAGTGTTCGAGCAGGTTGGAGCGCACACCGAACCAAACCTGCTCCTGAAATATCAGGCTACCTGCTCTTTTTTCAAGGTCATTTTCCAGGACTTTTCCAGGCTTGATAAAGCCAGTATGACCGACAGAGAGCGCTCCACACCAACATGTTGTCACGTCTACTCGCTCCTCTGTGAGCGACCCCGCTGCAGCACTAAGGTCTGATTGTATAGAGTCTTATGGAGACTAATGTTCTGAACACCTGAGCGTCTGACTCGAGCTCAAACAACGGACCGGCTCACGTCTCGACTTAAAGGGCAGTGGCAGAGTCGTCTCGGGTCAGCCCAGCGCAGATGGCAGTGTTGTTGAATTGTCTTATACAGAGTCTTACCACTACAAATAAAGAAATGTTCAAGAAGTCCTCCCTTGGTCATCAACCCCGCCCGTCCCACCCGTCCCTCCCCGCCGCCCCAGTGAACGTATGAAACACTTAGAAATCAAAAAAACTGTGTTTACAGTCGACTGATATTTACATAGTTACAGTGGTTTTTAAAGCACCGCTAGCCGAGTGGAAGCTCCACACCTGTCTCTGAACAAAGGAAAGTATTTAAACCCACTCAACGGCTCAACCTTAAACCTGGACACCTGAAGGTCTCGGGTCGGGTTTAAACCCGGACACCTGAAGGTCTCGGGTCGGGTTTAAACCCGGACACCTGAAGGTCTCGGGTCGGGTTTAAACCCGGACACCTGAAGGTCTCGGGTCGGGTTTAAACCCGAACACCTGAAGGTCACGGGTCAGGTTTAAACCCGGACACCTGAAGGTCTCGGGTCGGGTTTAAACCCGGACACCTGAAGGTCTCGGGTCGGGTTTAAACCCGGACACCTGAAGGTCTCAGATCAAACCTGAATCTCAAACTGGTCCAACAGGAAACAGGAAGTGTCTCCTGCAGCTAAACCGTCTCAATACTGTGCAATCGGTTGTGTCACGCGATGACCGGACAGACCTCGGACTCTTTTTTTTTTTTTCTTCTGTCAGATCGTAAATTGGGTCGACTCAGTTTTGAAACCCGCGGCTCGTTTGTTTTGTTGGTGGCGGTCAGCTGCGGTCCTCGGAGTCGTAACACTTGTTTCATCGTAAAATTGACACTTTTAAAACGGGGTTTTGTTTTTGTCTTTTTAAAAACATGCTAAGAACACGCCTCGTCTCGGCGGCGGGCGTGGTTCTGGTTCTGCTCTGTGTTTGCGTGGACGCCTCGTAGCCCTGTGTGTTTGATTTCTCTGCAGAAGCAGGACGGCACTCGCAGACCAGAGACGAGGCGAGGCGTCGGGCGCCTTCACGAGTACGAGAGGTGAGAGCCGTTAGAGATGTGCGAGGTGACCGACGTGCTCCGGCTCAGCCCGCCGTCGCTGCCGCCGCCCGGGCCCCCGGACGCCGTCCTCCTCAGAGGCTGGGGGCTGTTCCTGAGGGCCATCAGGCTGGGGCCCCGCACACTCAGGCCACCGCCTCCGTAACCTCCCTGTGATGATGAAGAAGAAGAGGCGGATGAGGGAGGGGAGGAGGAGGACAGGGAGATGGGGGGAGGTGGCGGTGGGGGAGGCAGGAGAGCCAGGGACTGGGAGGAGGCGTGGGAGGAAAGGTGGTGGTGGTGGTGGTGGTGTTGGTGATGGTGGTGGCCCTGGGAGTGATGGGGGTAGTGGCCTCCTCCTCCCACCCACTCCCTGGCTCGCTCGCGCTCCCGGCTGTCGCGCTCGTGGCTGTCGCGGTACAGTTGCGGCGTGCTCTGGTGGTGTTGGTAGTGCTGCGGGAGGTAGTGCTGCTGGTGATGGTGGGAGGCGGAGGAAGTGGTGGTGGTGGAGGAGGAGGGGTGGCCCCTGCCACTCTTGTGCAGCTCGCTGTCCCTGCCCAGGCCGTGGGAGGAGGTGATGGACTCGGCGCGGCTGAAGCCTCCTCCGCCGTGGTTCTGGCTGCGCCAGGACGGAGTCGCCACCGAGTTCTGGACGCTGTGGCTCCAGTGGCTGCCCGAGCGGGGGACGGGCCGGGAGGGCCAGCCGCTGGAGCCCGAGGACGGGCTGGGGGTCGGGTAGCCCTGGTTGAAGGCTTCGGCCGGGATGCCGGTCAGCGCCATGTTGCTGAAGCCGAGGCGCATGCTCTCCGAGTCGAAGGCCTCGATCTCGTGAGCCTGGCGCTCGAGCAACGTCCGGATCCGCTCTGAGCGCTCGTTCTGCAGAGAGAGCATCTCCTCCTCGATCTGCAACAGACAAGCAGACGGTTAGAGACGCAACGCGACAGACAACAACGCCTCATCCTCATGTCCTCTGATGTTTCAGTCATTCAGCAGAGCGTGTGTGTTCGTACCCTTTGCTCCAGCAGCGCCCGGCGGATCGACACCCTCTGCTCGAGGTCCTTGACCTCACGCTCGTGCTGGGTGTCGGTGTGGATCTTGATCTTGCTCTGGTAGGCGTTCAGCAGCTCCAGCTCCTGCTGCAGCTGCATCCGGAGCACCTGGTACTCGGCCTCCTGCGTCTCATCGAGCCGCAACTGTGGGAACAAAATGAGGACGAGCGTCAGAACCGGCAACGAGGCGATGGAACGAGCAGCGACGTTTGAGTGTTTTCGTGGGTTTGTGAAGTTCTGGTGTTGGTGGTGTTGATGGTGCAGTGGATCGGGTGTTGAGGTGCGCGGAGGTTTCCTTGCCTTACTCACAGCCTGTGTGGACAGCATGTCGTTGATGGAGTGGTCGTACTGCTCGGCCAGGATGGCCAGCTTACGTGTTTGTTCCTCTTTGAGGCGTTTGAGGACGGCCTTGTGGTCGGACTTTGGAGTGCTCTCCAGCAGGTGGTTCCTCAGGGCTTTGTACTGGCGGGTCTGGATCTTACAGGTCTCCTGGAACTGACGCTTGATCTGCAGCTCTTTGGACTGGAAGAATCAGAAAACACACATGTAACAAGATGTAAATGATCTCCAGGACTTGGTTCTGACCCGGTCTCCTACATACCTTGAGGCTCTTGGGCTGCTGCCGGACCTCCATGGCGTGCTTCTGTCGCAGTTCTTGCTCGCGACGCTTGTTGTACTCCATCTGGTTGGTGAGCTCAGTCTGATGTTGTGTTCGGATCAGTTCGGCCCGGGTTCGCTGCACCGAGCTCAGCTGCCTGAACTCTAGCTCCTGCGTGGACTCGTGGTGCCGCAGCAGCATGGCGCACTCCAGGTCCTTCTGGGTCTGCTTCTTGTTTAGGTCCTGGAGGAGGAGACAAGGAGGTCAGCACAAATAAAGTTGAACAAGCGCATGTTAGCGGGACGGTTGATCAGGACCGCGGGGGGCCGTTGTACCTCTCGGAGCAGGTCCTGCTCCAGGTTGTGGCGGGCCAGCAGCATCTTCCTCTTGTACTGGCGACACTGCAGCTCGTAGTACTGCCGCTGCCTCCTGAGCAGGCTGGCCTCCTCCTCCGCCTGCATCTGCTGCAGACACTCCTTCTGACGGATCAACCACTCCTGCTTCTCCCGCTTCGGGGTCGACTGGTTCTCGCTCAGCTCCTGCTCGTGCAGAAAAGGTGTGATGAGTCACGTCTGGTGGACCCTGAGCATGCTCTGGTTTGGGTATGTGAAATGTTTGCTGTACCTCTTTCAGCTGGTCCTTGCGCTGGCGGTACTGGCGTTTCTGTGACTCTAGTAAACTGGTCAGTTCCTTCTTCTGCTGGCCCAGTATGTGCTGCTGGAACTTCTTCTCTTCTGTGAGAGCAGCTTTGGTCTGCAGGCGGACACAAACATTAAAGTTCCTGCTGAGATGACTCAATGTCGCCCTGATATACACGAGGCCTCACCTCTTTCTCCAGGATGGCCTGGTGCTTCTTGACCAGCTTGTCAGCCTCGGTGGAGAAGCTGTTCCTCTGGTTCTCCAGCTCTTTGTCCAGCTTCAGCTGGTGCTCGTCCATCTCCGCCTTCAGCTTGTTCTCCAGACCCATCAGCTGCTTCTGGTGCTGCCGCCTCATTCGCTTGTACCCGGACATCTGCTCTCGCAGCGCCGAGCCCTGCTCGTGTTCCTGGATCTGACGGGTCACCTGGAGGAGAAGAGAAGTTAACTCTGTGTGTCATCTTTCTAATGATATGTGCACCAAACCAACAGAGGAGGAGCAGGAGGAGGAGCAGGAGGAGGGCTCGCTGAGTAAACGTACCAATGAGGCGGTTCGGATGGTAGCGAAGTGGTCACGGTTGCGATAATAAGCTCGGCGGCGTCCAGCTGACGGAGCCTGAGGCTGGTCCATCTCTGGCTGGTACGGGTCATCATAGATGTTATCCTGACCCTGAGGAGGAGGAGGAGGAGGAGTAGATGGAGACAAGCTGAAATCAGACATCTATTGACCCAACTCTTTATGAAACAGTTTCACATCTACACCCTAAATTTGAAAAATCATCTATAAATAAGAACATGAAGCCAGAGGACCAGAGCTGGTTCTGGTTCTGGTCAGTCTTACCGTGGGTCGGTGGATAATGGAGCTGTTGGAGGTGACGGTGTGCTCGCCCTCCTGCATCATGGCCATCTCACTGCTGCTGTCGTCGGAGGCGTCGGCCAGGCTGTTGACGGAGCTGCTCTGAGAGCTGGCTGAGATGGACATACTGGGAACAGACTGGGAGCTCTCCATGCTGTTCACGGTGCCGGTCCGCAACAGGTACTGCTCCACCTCCTGACACACACACACACACACACACACACACACACACACAGTTAGCATTTAAAGTCATGCAAATTTCTTCCCTTCATCCCCAGTTCTGCTCCTTGGCTTCAACCTTCCCTCCCCTCCCCGTCCTCCTCCTCTCCCTCTCCTCCTTGTCCTCCTCCTCTCCTCCTTGTTCTCTCCTCCCCTCCTCCCCTCCCCGTCCTCCTCTCTCCCCCTCCCCTCACCTCCTCGTCCTCCCCTCCCTCCGACACCGGCCCGTTCTGCTGGGTCTCCTGGAACAGGATCTTCTTCATCTTGCGATACTGCAGGTTGTCCAGCTCTCGCACGGCGTCCTTCGTCCGTGCGATCAGATCCATGATGACGGTCAGCGGACGCTCGCGGCACAAGAACCGATGCTGCAGGAAGGAAACGATGAACACATGAGCAAATGTTAGTGTGTGCGTGTGTGTGAATAAATCAGCTGTGTGAGCGGTGAGGTGAGCTCTCACATTGAGCAGCACGTCCGAGGTAGGCCGGTCCTGGGGAATCTTCTGTAGGCATGAGTCGACAAAGTTTCTGAAGGAGTCAGACCTGCAGAGAAACACGACAAGTTATTTTATGATTTCAGGTTTTTACCGCCGACAGGTTCAGAAGGTTTAATCCAAGTGTGACAAGATGAATAAAAAGATTTGTCTCCGTCAGATCGTTTTCCTGTCTGGATTCAGACGTTCATGGTTTCTGTGAAGGTCGAGGAACAGCGGACACGTTCTCACCAGTGGTTGGACTGAAGGATGGGGCTTTCGTTCTGAGCGATGTGATATAAGGCACTCATAGCATTCATGTTGAACAGTGGGGGCTTCCTCTCCGCTGTCAAACAGACAACACACACGTCGTTAGATCACAGCTGACTTTATTCACACACACACACACACACACTCTCACAGACACACACACACCCAGCTCTATGGAGGTGATGCCCAGCGACCAGACGTCCACCTTGCCGTCGTACTGGCCTTCGTCCATGGCTAAGATCACCTCTGGAGCCATCCTGTGGAGCAGACACCGACATGTAGAGACTCTCACACTGTGTGAAACATAACGATGGCGTAGAAGAAGAGCAGCACTCACCAGTACGGCGTCCCCACGAAGGAGTTGGCCGGAGCCACGATGGAAGCAGAACCGAAGTCCCCGAGTTTGACCTGACCCGGCTCCGTCAGCAGGATGTTTCCCGCCTTCACGTCCCTGCAGGACACAACGGGACGTCAGCGGTGTGAAGCGTTAATGCAGCGACGTGAGAGCTGAGACCAAGACTTTACCTGTGAATCATGTTGTGAGAGTGAAGATATGCTAATCCCTGCAGTGCACCATGGGTAATAGCAGCGATTTCGATCTCCTGCAGCGGCTTCTTGTGAACTGAGAGAAGAAGAAGAAGAGTCAGACAACGAGAGACCGACCAATCAGCTTAAAAACAGGAAGCGATGAGCGTCACACTGACCTTCGAGGAGGTCCGAGGCCGAGCCGAGGCAGTACTCCATCACCAGCTGACGGAGGAGCGATCCAACGGGAGGTGGAGGAAGTGAGTTATTAGAGAGTTATTGGAATATACTCATGTGTTGTATATGTAGCTTGTCATCAGACACAGAGACGTACCCATGCCGTGTGCTCCTTCAGGTAACATCCTCGATACTCGATGGTGTTCGGGTGACGGAGTTTCTGCAGAAACTTCACCTCCTTGATGATGTCCTGCCATTTCTGCACGGGAACACAAAAACAGAGTGAGTCCTCGCCGACTGTTTGCGTCACACTTTAGAGACGGACACGTTTCCGTCCTGCTCCCTCACCTCGTTCGTCTGCTTGCCGCTGTACGACATTTTCTTGATGGCCACCACTTCATTGTTGCGCACATCTCGGGCCTGTTGGACGACACACACACACACACACACACACTTTATTTAACCTTTATTTTACTCACAGACCGAACACAGCCTCAGAACCAGAAGGATCCAGCAGCACACCGAGCTGGTCTTCTTGCCGGGTTTGGCTCGTTAAAGACACAAAACACCATGAAGAACAAACTCTGCTCTGATTTAACAATTAAATGTCTTTTCACCACATGGTTGCGCCAAAACATCAAACAGAGTTCAGTGAGAGGAGAACTGAAAAGTACACAACGATCTACTGCTCAGAGTACACATAAAGTAATCCATTACACGCGTTGGATCCCGCGTGAGGATGCTGCTGCCGTGATGACAGACGACATGAAGTCAGACTGAAGTCGAACATGGAGTTACAAACAGATCTCACGTCAGCTGAGCTCTGATTGGCTGTAGGAAGCCGTGGCACTCAGATGCAAATTGATGCACATGATCTATTTCTGTAGCTCGTCTCTGAAACTCAGACGCTGGGTGAGAACAGTGTGAACACACACACACGCCTAATTAGGAAGAGAAAGGTTCAGATTCCTTGTTAATGAGAAGACCACACGGTGACATGAACCTCGTCTTCTTCTGGACTTTTAAACGTCTGTGAATTTTCTGTAACTTTCCAAAATCAGACATTATCACCAACGACGTGTGAACCTGAAATCTTATTGTGACGATTCACGATTTTTATACTTCAGATGATTTCAGCTGAGGTCTAGAGACCCACAATGCTTCACTTCTAATCACAATCAGGTTTAATGCCATTTCATCATCATTAACTGAGACGGACTGAAGCATCTTTGGTCTGAACAGTTTGATCCAGTGAGACAGACTTCAACCTCATGTTACACGTTTAAAACGTGTTACACATCTGTGGGGTTCACGAGCGACCAGCAGGTTACACCGGACTGCTGTGGCGAAGAAGCTCTTCAGTCCATCCACGTTGTCATCCTCACCTCACCACCAGCTTTGGGCAGTGACTGAAAGAACGAGATTGTGGATACAAGCTGAAATGAGCTTCCTTCACCGGGCGGCGACACCTCAGAGATCAGGTGAGTCGAGCTGCTGATCCTTCATGTGAAAAGCTCCTCAGATAAATATATATATAAATATAAACACCTTCCCACGTGGTCGCACCAGTTCTTTTCCATCATGACTACGGATGGGAATCGAGAACCGGTTCCGTGTGTTTCAATTCCATGGAATCGTTTTGCAGTTTGCCGATTCTCTAACTTCCGCAAGCAGTAAACAATGTCACCCACTCGGTTCAAACGCTCCAAAGTTTGGCTGCGTTTCACCAAAACAGACGTCAACAGGGCGACTTGCAATCAAAGTGGAGATAACAGCGTCGGGAGGGAACACGACCAACACGCAGAAACACAAACACAAACACAACATGCAATATTTTAAATGAATGTCGTGTTTTTGACGCGCTTCGGACTGGAGATGAATCTTAACCTAGCGGCAGCGGCAGCAGCCAGGCTCTGAACATCTCTGTGGTTACTACAGAAGGTAAATAACACACTGACTACCATGTTATATAACAGTTCACATTAAACGAATGCCTTCTGCATTACATTTAGAGGATGACCATGACGAGAGAGAGAGTCTGACTGGCTCAGAGTCTGGCAGCTGTACTAGTACTCGCTCCAGTTCAATAACTCCTCTAGTTGATGCTGATCAAAGTGTTTGTTCTCCTTTTTTTCCCAAATGAGAATCGATAAAGAATCGAATCGTTAAGCAGAATCGATAAAGAATCGAATCGTTAAGCAGAATCGATAAAGAATCGAATCGTTAAGTAGAATCGATAATGAAATCGGAATCGTAAAAATCTGATCAATTCCCATCCCCAATCATGACCCGACCGGAGTGTGAGCAGGGCTGACAGAGACTCACGCAAACAAACAAACAAACATCTGGACTCGGCGTCATACTCACAAAATAAACGGCTCCGAAGCTGCCGTGGCCGATCTCACGGAGGTCGGCGAACAGCTTTTCCGGATCATCTTTGCAGAAGAGATCCGCCACATCCGGGTCTTTGAGGTTGCCCGCCCGTGCACTCGAGGGCATGGCCAGGGCCTGCAAAGCGGGAGAGGTTCAGGTTAGTACAGGTGGACAACAGGAGGACGCCGTCCAGACCGCAGACAAGGAGGAAGTGGTTACTTGGCGGTGTCGACGCCCGTCAGGAATCACCAAAGATTTGTGAAACATCAACATGAGCCAGGCCGTCCTGTTCTAGTGCTGACAGGAAGTGAAGCGTCTGTTCTCACGTCAGCAGGAAAACATCGATTTGATGTGTTAAACATTCTTTCAGCCGCGCGCATCAAAGATCAGAGACGTTATCGGTATTCAAACATGTAGAGTTATGGCGAGCCGCGCTCCTCTCCGATGTTTTTATCTCTCAGTCGATCTGGGACAAGTCGGGACACGAACGCGTTCAACAGTCGAGTTACAAACAGAAAGAGAAAGGGGACGTGACACGTGCAGCAGACAGCGAGCGCTCGTCAAACATCAGGAGACAAAATGGCAGCTGTTTTTTTTTCTTCAACATGTATGGACTTCACTCATCAGCTGTTCAGTAATGCTTTCAAAATAAGAGCACATGGCGACAGGTGACGTTCACGCTCAAGTGAAAACACGGCTCCAGCTCTGTGATGATGATTCATCAGTTAGAAAATGGTCACCTGTTATTTTCCTGGATTAATTGACTAACTGTTTCAGCTCTAAATGTGATCCTGGTGTTACTGGACAAACGGGGACAAGAACCGAGAGACCAAACGCCTCCGAGCTCATCGACAGCTGCAGAACCACGACGTCACGCTGATGCTGCCGCACACGCACGGCGAGGAGGACTCATGGTGGACAGGGACGTAACGATACACTCGACTGACGATGCGATTTTCTCAACGCCGTGTTTGGATTTCATGTTAAATAAGAGAATCAGACCAACAAACAGAATCAATAATACCATCAACATCAAATCAGCTGAACACTCTCTGCTCAAAGCAGTGCTACATGATGAGGCGCTCCCACCCGGCGTGACCCGACCCAGCGTTTCTTCAGAACGCAGTGAACCCATTTCCAATCACAGATCATGTGACACCGAAGCAGATGCCTGCAGCTACTCTACAGCCGATCAGAGACGAGCGTTTCATTTTAGAAGCAGTAATGGGGCGCTGCGGTGTGAACTGATGTCGCTGGTTCTGATTGGATCAGATGCTGTGGGGGTTTTTGATCACACGACTAACTTCAACAATAAAAACGTGACACGGCTTGAAAAGAACCTTCAAACGGGTCGTTAACTGAACCCATAAAATGACCCGATGGTGTGGTATTCATGACTAAGTGGAAAAGTTCAGACTGATGTGTCATCGGAGTCGCCACCATTTTCTGACTCTTCAGCTTCATCCACTAAAATCAGAAGCGTCTCTGTGGCTTCTATTTCCGTCTTTTTCCAAGGAACCAGGCTCCTCACAAGTTTAGACACAACACTGGGAAAACAAGTTTCCTCCACTTCCTGTGTGGAAAAAAACAAACACACACACATACACACACACGTTTAATTAAGTCGGGTTTTAAAGAGGCAGCAGGAGACGGTGAAGCAGAGCTGTGACCCGCGTCACATGGCTGAGCTGACTTGGAAACAGTTTTGCATAACAGAAGCTCCCTGTGTGTGTGTGTGTGTGTGTGTGACACCAACAATGTGATTAAAGCATTTTATTGGTGTCAACAATCAATCAACAACTCCTGAGGTGAACTGACGTGATTCTTACAGATAAAAAGGATCGACAGTTTTTACCGGGCGCGGTCCTCAGCGTCACACCAACACACAGACAGACAGTCTGCGGGGACGTCACAGAGACTACGTCCAGGTTTTAGACAGTCTGCAGCGACGTCACGGAGACTACGTCCAGGTTTTAGACAGTCTGCAGCGACGTCACTGAGACTACGTCCAGGTTTTAGACAGTCCGCAAGGACGTCACAGAGACTACGTCCAGTTTTAGACAGTCTGCGAGGACGTCACAGAGACTACATCCAGGTTTTAGACAGTCTGCGGGGACGTCACAGAGACTACATCCAGGTTTTAGACAGTCTGCAGCGACGTCACGGAGACTACGTCCAGGTTTTAGACAGTCTGCGGGGACGTCACGGAGACTACGTCCAGGTTTTAGACAGTCTGCGGGGACGTCACGGAGACTACGTCCAGGTTTTAGACAGTCTGCGGGGACGTCACGGAGACCATGTCCAGGTTTTAGACGTTATGGAAAATGTTCCAAACTTTCCAGCCTGTCTTCTGGCTGAATGTGACCTGCACGTGCTGCTCCTCCACCAACACAAACTTTACTTAATAAAGTAAATAAACTTAAGACACCGACCTGATGAGCTCTCCACCCACAGACACGAGGCTCCATCAGCTCTGTGATCTCTGCTGCACATTAAAACATAAGCTGTGTTCAGGTGGAGCAGTCCACAGACCTCCAGCTGTTCGCCTGAAGAACTCCCCTGAACTCTCTTTTTGTTCGCAGGCTGACCCGGCTAACGGGACTGATGCTAACACGCAGTGAACCGTTAACGGTTGGCCGGTGTTCCTCTGAGGCCTCCGGGGAACAAGTCAAAGACCACTGGGCGTCCCGGGGACCCAAGTTTGACCCCCCTCTCCCCTCCCCTCCCCGCTCCCCGGACAGGCTAACTAGCCGTTAGCATGACTTACCGCGGCTTCTTGTGGCTCCGCTGCGTGCGACGAAAAACAACCGTTAGCCCCGGAGCTAGCGAGCCGCTGTCCTCATAGCCCGGTCTGCTGCTGCTCTCAGCGGCCGGACAGGCAGCACGGCGCCGGGCCCATTTCCACACAAGTCCCGCCTGGTTCCGAAACAAACGAGCGGGTTAAAATGAACCGAACCGAGCCGTTAGCTCGAGCTCTGCTAGCATTAGCTAATTGGCTAGCTTAGCTTCGTTAGCTTCTCGGGCTAGCTGCTGCGCGGGGTGTGGCCTGTGTCTGTCCGCGCGCGGCGCCGCTCAGCATGTTTTCCCGCCACAGATCAGCTGTTCCAAAGGTTCTGTTAAAGCTCGGTGCTGGTGTCTGCGCCCCGTCCCGGCTGGGCTCGGTTCCGACTCCGTTTTTGTTCTTGCAGCTAAACACAAGATGGCTCAGAGCGACGGGGCGGGACTGCTGACCGGAAACTGACGCGTTCTGTTTCCGGTGAGGGAAATAAAGGTTATAAATAAACCGACCCACATTTTTATTAATAATCTGCACGAAGCTCCGAGGCGACACAGAACCAGCAGAACCAGGATCTGTACAACCCACGTCCATAACGGGAGGCACACAGCGCGGAACACCGTCAGTGTTAATGCGAACACGTGAATAAAATATAAAACATAAAATATAAAACATAAAATATAAAACATAAACTATAAAACATAAAACAAACTATAAAACATAAAACAAACTATAAAACATAAACTATAAAACATAAACTATAAAATATAAAACAAACTATAAAAGATAAAACATTAAACATAAAATATAAAAACATAAAAAATATTAAACATAAAATATAAAACATAAACTATAAAACATAAACTCACAGGAAAAACAACAAACTGTTACTTTAGTTGAGGGTCATTGATGTTTTTTTTTTATGTTTGCATGATTTAATGTTTACAAAACAGCATGACAATGTCTGTGCAATATATATTTGTCCACTGTATATACTGTCATATTCATTAAATTAGATTAGATTAGATAGACTTTATTCATCCCACCACGGGGAAATGTACTTCTTACAGCAGCAGAGGAAAGTGTAGCAGACACTACAGAATTATTAAAAAGTAGAAAAGGCAAAAACAAAAAACACAATAACAGAAATATCAGAAATATTTATAACCTACAATAAACACGAAAAACAATCAACCTTCAAAACAGACAAGTACTGAGGATAAAAGTGGCATGATGTATAAAAAGAGGATTGTAATGTAAAGTGACCATGATATAAATAATAAATATTATTATTATTATTATTAGTGGATTCACCTGGCTTATGTACAGAACTCGACCGTTTATAGAAACTCTATGTATTCCTCCACCTGCACCATCGTGCAGTGACTGATCTGTGTTCCTCAGTCATTCCTGGACACATCTTGATGGTTATTGTCACAGTTAATTCAGTTATCTCATCTTAAGACACACACTGAGGAGGAAAATATCTAATTATATGCGAGGACAGCACAGTTTGATAAATAAAACGCAAAATATAGATGTTTAAAATCAATGTGGTGCAGCACATCGACAGACTCTTAGAGCACTGAGGTAGCCTGCTCATGTTTAACTGCAGGTGCGACATCTAGTGTTAAAGCTTCTCACTGCACTACTTCAAGAACCTCATTATTAAAATGTACCTCTTGTTTCATAATGTCTATGAGCAAGAAAACTTTAAATTACATACAGTAATTAAATATTGCAGTAGGTGACTTTTAACTGAAGTACTCTTGTGTTGTTTGTTTATAGTATTCTAATACTTTGATTTTGTTTCATGTGAAGTTCTGATGAATGCATCACAAACTCATGCAAGATAAAACTATAAAGACACATGAATGATTATTTGCTTATCACCATCTTTATTGCAGAGTCCAGCAATGCAACAATATAAAAACATGAACAACTTCCCCAGAAAGGTTTTGATTTATGAAGTGCACAAATCATCAATAGAAGGATAAATATTTATAAACATGACGTGCAAGATTAAACAGTGAGTCCATATGAAGGGTCACATCTCTAAAAGATTCAAACATGAGACAGTTACAGTTGAGTCATAACCAGCTTCAGTGATCAGAGTCCACATGAAGGGGCACTTTAGTCCACCTCCTCAATGGTGGGCCCCTGGGAGCTGGCTCCTGCCTCCTGTCTACAACTACCGCTGGGCATTCCTCCCTGATACAACTTGCTGATGATGGGGTTACACACTTTCTCCAGCTCCTTCTGCTGGTGTTGGTACTCCTCTTTATCAGCCAGCTGGTTGTTCTCCAGCCAGAGGATGGTCTCGTCACACTTTGCAATCAGCTTCTTCTGGTCCTCCTCACTGATTTTGCCCTTCAAGTTCTCATCCTGCAGACTGCTCTTCATGTTGAAGGCGTACGACTCCAGAGAGTTCTTGGCAGCGATCTTGTCCCTCTGAAGTTCGTCTTCAGCTTTGTATCTGTCCGCTTCCTGCACCATCTTCTCGATCTCTTCTTTGCTCAGTCGGCCCTTATCGTTGGTGATGGTGATCTTGTTCTGTTTGCCGGTGCTTTTGTCCACAGCGGACACGTTCAAGATGCCGTTAGCGTCCACGTCGAAGGTGACCTCGATCTGCGGCACCCCTCGTGGAGCAGGTGGGATTCCCGTCAGCTCAAACTTGCCCAGCAGGTTGTTGTCCTTGGTCATGGCTCTTTCCCCTTCGTAGACCTGTATGAGGACCCCGGGCTGGTTGTCAGAGTAGGTGCTGAACACCTGGGTGTGTTTAGCGGGGATGGTGGTGTTACGTTTGATCAGAGACGTCATGACTCCTCCGGCTGTCTCGATACCCAGGGACAGAGGCGCCACGTCCAGCAGCAGCAGGTCCTGAACGTTGGCAGAGGTGTCACCCGTGAGAATGGCGGCCTGGACGGCAGCACCGTAAGCCACGGCCTCATCTGGGTTGATGCTCTTGTTCAGCTCTCTGCCGTTGAAGAAATCCTGCAGGAGTTTCTGGATTTTGGGGATTCGGGTGGAGCCCCCGACCAGGACAATGTCGTGGATCTGTGCCTTGTCCATTTTGGCATCCCTCAGGGCTTTCTCCACCGGCTCCAATGTTCCCCTGAACAGGTCGGAGCACAGCTCCTCAAAGCGAGCCCTGGTGATGGAGGTGTAGAAGTCGATGCCCTCAAACAGAGAATCGATCTCAATGCTGGCCTGGGAGCTGGAGGACAGGGTCCTCTTGGCCCTCTCACAAGCTGTGCGCAGCCTCCTCAAGGCTCTCTTGTTCTGGCTAATGTCCTTCTTGTGTTTCCTCTTGAACTCTTCCACAAAGTGGTTGACCATGCGGTTGTCAAAGTCCTCTCCGCCCAGGTGAGTGTCTCCAGCCGTGGCTTTGACCTCAAAGATACCGTCTTCAATGGTCAGGATGGACACGTCGAAGGTGCCTCCGCCCAGGTCAAAGATCAGGACGTTGCGCTCTCCCATCTTGGCTTTGTCCAGACCGTACGCGATGGCGGCTGCCGTCGGCTCGTTGATGATCCTCATGACGTTCAGTCCTGCGATGACACCTGCGTCTTTAGTCGCCTGACGCTGGGAGTCGTTGAAGTACGCCGGGACCGTGATGACCGCCTGGGACACCTGGTGGCCGAGGTAGGCCTCAGCAATCTCCTTCATCTTCACCAGGACCATGGAGGAAATCTCCTCAGGGGAGAAGGTTTTGTCCTCTCCTTTGTATTGCACCTGAATTTTGGGCTTCCCTGCATCTCCGACCACATTGAAGGGCCAGTGCTTCATGTCAGCCTGCACCACTGAATCATCCAGCTTCCTTCCGATCAGCCTCTTGGCATCGAACACAGTGTTGCTGGGATTCAAAGACACCTGGTTCTTGGCCGCGTCTCCGATGAGCCTCTCAGTGTCAGTGAACGCCACATAGCTGGGGGTCGTCCTGTTGCCCTGGTCGTTGGCGATGATTTCCACCTTTCCGTGCTGGAAAACCCCGACACATGAGTAGGTGGTGCCCAGGTCGATGCCGATCGCTACACCTTTAGCTGCAGACATTTTGACTGGAGACGGTTGTCTGTGAAACATTCAAACAACGTTTTAGAAACAGGTTGAAGGTCAGATCAGCACATTCCTGCACCTGTACACCAACAGTCACGTTCATCATCGACACTTTAGTTCAGTATTTTTAATTATATAATAATATTTTTATTCTGAGCTTCTCGTGTGAAAGAAAAACATTTAAAAACTGACGTCCCTTCAAAATAAAACACATCTATGATGAATTTACCGAAATATTAAACATCAAACTTTAGTGCAGTGATCAGAAGTGAGTGTCGGACTTACTGAGTGCTGAGTGGTCTCTGCTGTGAACAGGGTGGATCTCCTGCTGTGGTCTGTCTCCGCTCTGGATCTCCTGCTTCTTCTCTGGATCTCCTGCTTCTTCTCTGGATCTCCTCTTCTCTGGATCTCCTGCTTCCTCTCTGGATCTCCTGCTTCTCTGGATCTCCTGCTGCGGTCTGTTTCTTCTCTGGATCTCCTGCTTCTCTGGATCTCCTGCTGTGGTCTGTCTCCGCTCTGGATCTCCTCTTCTCTGGATCTCCTCTTCTCTGGATCTCCTGCTTCCTCTCTGGATCTCCTGCTTCCTCTCTGGATCTCCTGCTTCTTCTCTGGATCTCCTGCTTCTCTGGATCTCCTGCTGGGGTCTGTCTCCTCTCTGGATCTCCTGCTTCTTCTCTGGATCTCCTGCTTCTTCTCTGGATCTCCTGCTGTGGTCTGTCTCCTCTCTGGATCTCCTCTTCTCTGGATCTCCTGCTTCTTCTCTGGATCTCCTGCTTCTTCTCTAGATCTCCTGCTGTGGTCTGTCTCTTCTCTGGATCTCCTGCTTCTTCTCTGGATCTCCTGCTTCTTCTCTGGATCTCCTGCTGTGGTCTGTCTCCTCTCTGGATCTCCTCTTCTCTGGATCTCCTGCTTCTTCTCTAGATCTCCTGCTTCTTCTCTGGATCTCCTGCTGTGGTCTGTCTCCTCTCTGGATCTCCTGCTGTGGTCTGTCTCCTCTCTCAGACCAGCCGCTTCATTTATACCTGGACACGCTTTCTGGTTGTTTCTGGACGGTTCTCACACACACACCATCAAGTCAGCGTCTATGGCAACAGCTACTTCCCGTTTCAGTTTTCAAAATAAAACACCGCATGTCCAACAGACTTTTTTAAGTAAGTCTGATTCAACACGCTCTTATCTTATTTTGAAGTTTAAATGTTGTTATTTCCGGGTGTGTTTCTAAACTTTGACCAATGACGTGTCCGTTCCCAGTGACGCTGGCCAATGAGAGCCACGAGCGCGGCTTTAGTTTCCGGTGTGGTTACGTCATAAAAACGAAATTTCTGGCAAACGTCAGAACTTTCTAGAAACGTGGAGCAAGTTCAACACTGTGACGTCATAGTTTGATTCACTGGATGACAGAGACAAAAAACGATTTCAAAATAAAAGTCTGACGGTGAACGAAGTGATCAAACATGTGACTGGACACTCAAATTCAAAATAAAAGTTCTTTATGTTCCCTTCATTATGTTTCATAATAATTCTATTTATTTATATTTTAAGGCACAGTTAGTCTACGAGACGTGATCATCACCATTTCTGGCAAATGTCAGAACTTTCTAGAAAAGTGAAGCATTATTCGTAAACCTTAATAATCAATGTTTTAGGTAACAAACTAAAACGTTTATTTTGAAAATCTGCATGATAATAATGATCTCCACTCCTCGAGCAGCCTGATCATTCTCAACAGCTGCCTGTGTGACTTTTAAATAATTCCTCACGTGTCTGTAGATACACGAGATAAAGGACGTCGTGTTTGACAGTTTCAGATGCTGCATAATTCAAAGTATCAACACTAAGTATAATTAACATATTAATTATCGCGTATTACTGGGATCTTGTGTTGTTGGGGGTCTCTGGTAGGAGGAGGTTCCTGGAGTCAGACCTCGCCGGCAAACATGTGGTGCGGGGCCTTGGGGCCCACATGAAGACGCTGCCATGTGGGGCCCACCTTTGAGGGTATTGGGGTTGCTCTGGGGACGTGGAATGTCTTCTGCCAGGTGGGGGGAAGAACTGGAGTTGGTGTTGGAGGTGGAGCAACACCAACTAGATGAATTTAAGAACATATCACACGTCAGAAACAAGGCAGGAATGTCAGCTAACCTGATTTCTAGGAAGCCGTATCAGACAAAAACCATTAAGACAACACACACACATCGAACAGGAAAATCCTGTTAAATGGAGTTTCATGCAGCATGTTTTCAAAACATTTCAGACATTTCTACATGAGGTTTGGCCTCAGCGAATTCAAGATCAAGACTTGTGTTAAAGACCAACGTCCTCTCAGCACAGTTAGTCTATGGGACGTCTGTTCACACCGTGTGGGTCTTCATCACCAGAGGAACCAGTTTACTATAAGCTGTAGTGAACCCAGTCCACCAATCAAACAGAGCTCATGTTCGGGCCCCTCAGGCTCCTTCATATACAGTCTGTGTGGTTTACACAACAACAATCGCTCAGGGCCACAAGAGGTCTGGACCTGAGGCTTCGTTTGGTTGTGTTTGTAGGGAAGGGCGTATGTGGTATGTTGAGGTGTTGTCTAGCAAAGCATCTGAGAGGGGGCAGGCTGAGGACAGACAGCAGCACACCTTCCTGTTTCAGACACTTCAGCTGCTTCATTCCTCTCTAACACCGTTCACGGAGTCACAGCATGGAGGTCGACCTGCTGTTTTCTGCTGTCGTGATCGTGGCCTTTGCAGTTTCAGGTGAGTGCTGGTAAATATTGTGAGTATTGTGAGTATTGGTGTTCATGTGTTCATAGTGAGCAGAAATCTGAATCTGATCCTTTGACTGTAAATGGAAAATAAAGAGCCGAGGGGACAAACCGATTTATATTTTAATATCAGATTAAATGTGAAACTTTAATGACCCAGAATAAAAGTCACAGTCATCTGATTGGACTGGTTGAAGACAACAAACAATATTTAGTATCGATTTCTATTTAACTCAGCATGAAAATCCGGTACAGCCAGTTTGACTCATGTTTACTATGCGTCTATTCTTAGTCTAACGTCTGTTCTTAGTGAATGAACATTCATATACAGATTAACTTTTAACAAAGAAAGTCAAACAACGCGTAATCCGCAGTGCTTCACTAAAACGTCACACCTGCTGTAGAAATGTGAAGTCATTTATTAGACATGTCAGTATTTTAAATAATCTCGACCAACTAGTGAAAAATAAATCACAATATAAGCATCAACAACAAGAATACTTTAACTTTCCAGGCTTTAAGTATACTTTGCTCATAATACCTTAACGTCAGTGTTATGTTGATACTCACAGGCAAATGAAGGATCTGAGTATTTGGTGTCTGTCACTGTGGTAACGTCCTTCCTGATTCAACTCATTCATTTAAAAAACATATTGTGCCAACTATAAACTATAACTGATTATAAACTATAAAATGATTGATGAGGCTGCTGAAGTGTAATTTAAAATTTGCATGTCCTGTAATATTTTCTTTGTTGTTAGTGGACGTAAAATTAATCATTTAAAAAAAAACGACTTCAAACAACCAGCCCAAAGTCACAAAGTCCATTTTCCTCTGAGGCTTTACAATCTGTACAGGGAGTGACTCCCTCTGTGCTTAGACCTCGGAGACAGTGAGGAAAAAACAACATCAACCACACAAGACACAGCAGCAGCTAATAATAATAATAATAATAATAATAATAATAATAATAATAATAATAATAATAACTAGTCCTTTTCTCTTCTTAGCTTCCTCCTCACTCTGCCATCTTGCCCATCAAGCCCGGTTACATTCCCCAGCTCCTGTTCTGGCACGACACCAAAAACAGCAAAAATACCGTGTTTCTTGTATTTGTTACCTTTGGACAGGTCGTGTCGGCTTCGTGCTAAGCTAAGTCAGCCTTATGAAAAACAAGCAGACGGTTACGTAAATAACTCAATGTATTTTCCTTTGTGTCTCCCACAGGAAGCATCGCACAGTCCGATGGTGAGTTCACATACTCTTAATTGCTCTTACTTATTTCTCCACAGACGTTGCTTAAATTGTCATAAAGTCTGCTGTAGATTCGTGTTCCCTGCAGGATGAACCCTCTGACTCTCTCATCTGTCCAAAACTTCAGTCAGGAGTCAGGGGGTGATTAGCTTAGCTTAGCATAATGACTGGAAGCAGGGGGAAACAGCTAGCCTGGCTCTGTCCAAAATGCATCTTCCATGAATTCTGACTGTTTCCTTCAGTTTGTGGCACTGCGCCGCTCAACACCAAGATCGTGGGAGGGGAGGATGCTCCTGCCGGCGCGTGGCCCTGGCAGGTCAGTCTGCACAGATCCGGCCATCATTTCTGTGGAGGCTCCCTGATCAACGACCAGTGGGTCCTGACTGCTGCTCACTGTTTCCCAAGGTGAGCTCTGATCCTGTCCTGTGACTCAGCGTGTCGTTGTGTGTCACATGTTTAATCATGTTGTCATCTTTTCAGCACGAGCACATCCGGTCTCATCGTTTATCTCGGGCGTGAAACCCAACAGTCCCAGAATTTGAACGAGGTGTCCCGGTCTGTGTCCCAGATCATCAACCATCCCAACTACAACAGCGACACAAACAACAACGACGTATCCTTGTTGAAGCTGTCCTCACCTGTTGACTTCACCAACTACATCAGACCGGTGTGTTTGGCGGGAGATGGCAGCACCTTTGACGCCGGGACGACTACCTGGGTCACCGGATGGGGAGCAATCCGAACCGATGGAAGTGAGAAACTATTCAGTCATTGTTAGAAGTGATTGACTGTATGGATGCATGGAAGAGTTTCCTGATGCACAGTAACCTGCTGTTAGCTAATGGAGGAGGGTGTAGACCTGAACCGGGGGGTGACATATCTCATCTGGCTTTGTAAAACCTCCAGGATCCTCCACGAGGAGCTGGGAGACGTTGCTTGGCACAGAGATCTGCTTTGCAAACTCAGTCACTGTCACTGTCGGTGATCAGTGGGACTGCAGGAACCGGTTTGACCCAGTGTGGACGTCCTCTGACAGTCTCAACGAAACTTTAGATAACAAACAACCTGTTCATGTTATGATGAGCTCAGAGGAGTGGCCCAGTGTCAGAGTCATCATGCCTTCCTGCACACTCATCGTAACCGGTTAAACTGCTCACAGTCCATCACCAGAGGAAACCAGTTTCCTGATGGACAGTGAAGTAAACACAGCTGTAGCTGCTGTTAGCTCGGTCTGTTCACATTTGAGGAGCCGTCACATGAATCCACATTTGTGGCAGCAGGACAGTGTGTGAAGCTGTGAGGAAGAACACTGTGATACAGAAACACCATCACCAGACTAATCATCCATATTTTATCTTTCAGCCACTCTTCCCTTCCCTCAGAGGCTGCAGGAGGTGAGCCTTCCCGTCGTGTCCAACGCTCAGTGCAGCAATTCATACAGTGAAATCACGAGCAACATGATCTGTGCCGGCCTGACGGAGGGAGGAAAGGATTCCTGCCAGGTGAGTCAGTCCACAGAAACCATGATGTTTCATGTTCAGATTCAGGGTTCAGGTTAAGTTAGCTTCATTATATCAGCACAGGTTGTGATTTACTAGAGCTCGTTACTTGGGAACAATAAATGTAGTCTGAAAACAAAAACATGGTCAACAGAGGCGCTCACGAGAAGACCTTGTAATCAGAATCCACAAAGTATCTTGTAACTTGTGAGGAGTTTACCAACTTACTCGACACCTGTGAGAGACCAGAACAAATGAGAGTCAGACACGAGAGCTTTACTTTGTACAAAGGGCACCCTGCCACTGCAACATCTAAGCTACAGATAGCAGAGAGGCGCAGGGCAGTTCCTTGTTCCTTTATTTATAGAAGTTTACATGACATGTGACTGGAGAGGGGCAGTCCCTGTTCCAGTAAAATAAAACATTTAATTCATCATGAGTACAGTGTAGTAAGACTACTGATGCTGGGACATGTGACATTCTTTTAGCCTTCTAACATAACTGAAGAAAATAAATGTAGTGGAGTAGAAGTATGGAGTAAAGTACTTAGTTACACTTGTATTGAATTACTGTTAGCTGGTGATATAACTACATGTCTGACCCGTGCAGGGGGATTCAGGCGGCCCGATGGTGAGTAAAAACGACTCTAGGTGGGTTCAGGCCGGAGTGGTGAGTTTTGGAAGAGGCTGCGCTCTGGCCAATTTCCCAGGAGTCTACGCCCGAGTGTCCCAGTATCAGTCCTGGATCAGCAGCCAGGTCACCGGCAACCAGCCGGGCTTCGTCGGCTCCTCCGGTTCTGACAGCGGTTCGGTTCCTCTGCTGCTGTCCGCCGTACCTGTTCTCCTCTCTCTCTGTGTCCTTTCATAGACTGTCATGCTGCTGCAGGTCAGATGAATGTATCACTGCAGCGAGGACACATCCTCCTCATTAAAATGTCAGAAAATAGAAAAATTATACACACACGTAAAAATCTGTTTTAAAATATGAATTCATCATTTAATAACAAATTTAAGAATTAAAATGAATCTTTAAAAGACGTTTTTATTTCATGTTTACTGTACAAAGCCTCGTTTAAATTCATTTTCTAAAAGCAGTTTGATCCATGAATGAGGTTTGAAATGATCAAGTATTCAAACATGATTTATTTTTTCTGTATGTTCGGATCTTTCTTTTTTTTATGGGCAGATTCGCACTGACGGTGAATTTTATGAAGTTTATGAACTTTAATCTGTGACGGCTGCGTTTATGTTTATGCAGACTTAATTACCTCTTTAATCAGATTAAAGGAACAATATGTAACATTATGTAGACAGCACTGACACCTAGTACTTAAAATCTGCACTGCAGTCCTTTAATAATTTTATGATTTAATACAGTAAATGTTACATAATGTTCCTTTAATTAGATTCTATTAATGCTGTTGATTTTTTGCAGTGAGGATCTGAAACACTGATCATGAAGTACAAATTATAATTATTACATAAGCAATAATGTCAAATATTAGAAACATCTTTCAGTGAGTTGAACTATCACAGAGAAAAAAACATTTTAACACCAAACACGATCTGTGTATTTATACATGTTTGTGACTGTTTTATGTGCAATAAATGCTTTTTTCTCAATATTCAGAGTTTTGATGTTGAAATTTTAATGTCCGTCTCAGAGACTACGTCCAGGTTTTAGACAGTCTGCGGGGACGTCACGGAGACTACGTCCAGGTTTTAAACAGTCTCAGAGACTACGTCCAGGTTTTAGACAGTCTGCGGGGACGTCACGGAGACTACGTCCAGGTTTTAGACAGTCTGCGGGGACGTCACGGAGACTACGTCCAGGTTTTAGACAGTCTGCAGGGACGTCACAGACTACGTCCAGGTTTTAAAAAGTCTCAGAGACTACGTCCAGGTTTTAGACAGTCTGCGGGGACGTCACGGAGACTACGTCCAGGTTTTAAACAGTCTCAGAGACTACGTCCAGGTTTTAGACAGTCTGCAGGGACGTCACGGAGACTACATCTAGGTTTTAAACAGTCTCAGAGACTACGTCCAGGTTTTAAACAGTCTGCAGGGACGTCACAGAGACTACGTCCAGGTTTTAAACAGTCTCAGAGACTACGTCCAGGTTTTAAACAGTCTGCAGGGACGTCACAGAGACTACGTCCAGGTTTTAAACAGTCTCAGAGACTACGTCCAGGTTTTAAACAGTCTGCAGGGACGTCACGGAGACTACGTCCAGGTTTAAACAGTCTCAGAGACTACGTCCAGGTTTTAGACAGTCTGCGGGGACGTCACGGAGACTACGTCCAAGTTTTAAACAGTCACAGAGACTACGTCCAGGTTTTAGACAGTCTGCGGGACGTCACGGAGACTACGTCCAGGTTTTGGACAGTCTGCGGGGACGTCTCGGAGACTACGTCCAGGTTTCATTAACACTGATTGTGTCGGATGTTCTCTGCTTTTTCACTTCAACACAAGTCAACAGATAAAAATGATACGCTGCCATAAATCACGACGTCCTGTTGATCATTCATATTTTTATTATCATTCTAAAAATGAATTTGAGAGTTTGTTAAAAAGAGTCAGCTGGAATGTGTCTGTGGTCCTTCAGAATAAAACACGGAGCTCAGCCGAGGAAGGTGGAGATGAAGACGCTGGTGTCCAGGTTGAGAGTGGCGTGCCACCATCGGTCGGGGAAATACAGCACCTGATGGAGAAACAGCCGACTGTTACAAATCCCAGAGGTCCAGGCTCATGACTGGACAGAACTGAAGCCTCATGGTTCTGGTCTAAGGTCCGGTTACCTCTCCAGGTCTGATGGTGCACTCCAGCGGAGCCTCGCTCTCGGGCAGGTTGGGGTAGGTCTCCAACACCCAGGACAGGGTGGTGCGGTTGGGGTGGAAATGAGGCTCCTGATCGGGTGGGTACAGAAACCAGCGCTGTGTGATCAGAACCATCAGAACCGCTCAATGAACTGAACACTGGGCTGATGCTGAAACAGGAAATGACACGTTGTTTGTTCACCTTTCTCCCGTAGATGACCTCAGAGTAACCCGGACCGTGCCAGTGAAACGGGACGCCTGTTCCAGGACCTGGACACCAACGGAACAGAGTACATTTACTCGATTACTCTGCATCTTTATACTTCATCTGATCGTCATCATCACACGTGTTGATGTTGAATGTTTGTGATTAAACTTTCTGGATCAGTCGTGATTTAAACGATGAGTTCGGAGCCCGGAGTCTGTCCTCAGTCTCAGATCGAGACTGAAAGATTTACTAACTAACTTCAGCTAACTGAGATTTAGAAGTTGTCAGTAAAAGAAGTCAGGCTGTGTGTGATCTGAGGACTTCACCTGAGCCGACAGGTAAAACAAACCTCAGTGTCATCTTCAGGCCTCATGTCGGGTCAAATCAGATCTTTAGCCACTCGAGCTGCTTCATGGACGTGAACGTCGTCAAACTGCGTCTGAAAGCCCGACGTGGTGACGCTTTCTTACCTGTCGGCTCAGGTTTTTAAAACAAATCCAAACTCCGACCTGCGATGCCGAAGCTGTACGCTCCGCTGGTGCGTGGCAGGACGTACGGCGGAGACTCGTACTGCTCGAACAAACTCTGCCACTCTGTGAAGTTGTTGTCTCCAAAGAAATACAGCGTGTCTGCAGGAGAGAAGCAGATCAGTGAAGATCCAGCTGTGACGTCACCTCATTCATTCGTTACATTTTAAAGACGTCTTCCGTCTGCAAGCAAAGAAACAAACACGTTCCACTCACCGCTGCCGAGCGCGTCCGCAGACTGAGGCCTCAGTAAAACATCCACGTACTCCCGGAACGGGACGTCCACTGGAACAGAGCCGAGAGTTTGCAGGTTAGAACGGGTCACATTCAGACTCCTGCATGTCTTCAGGCTGACACGTGCATTACCTTTGCTGTAAGAGTAAGTGTTGGCCGTGCTGAGCCGCACTCTCCGCTCCCCGTACTCCTCGAGTAAAGTCGACTTGGAGCACGACGACCTGAATCTCTGAACACAGAGAAATAACGTGGCAACATCTACAGTATGTGCATGCAGCCAGGGACGGAAAGTAACTGAGTACATCTACTCTAAACAGTGCGATAATGTACTGCATAGAGTACTTTTAGTACTTCTTCTTCTTCCACACTGCTGGATGCATTCAGGAAAATCCACCCTGTGACTTGCATCATTTTTTATTCCTGGGTCAGTTACACTCACTCAGAGTTTTTTAGTTCCTGTAACAACAAATAATAAAATGTTGAATTATCGTTTTTTATTCTCACGTGTGAATCTGAATCTGTTTTCTGTCACTGGGTGGATTTTTCTCGTCATACGTGCAGTTTGATTTCAAAGAGTCAACGTTAAACCGACGTTAAAGAAACGTACCGTGTTATCAGTCAGGCCTCGGAGGATCACCGGCCTGCTGTACGCATACCTGAGCAATGAAAGACACGTGATCAGCAGGTTGGAGTCAGCGTACGAGAACTTTAAGATCCATGAAGGTCTGAATATTTAGTGAACTCTGAGACGCTGCGAGCACGTCCCCGAAAACTTTAAGATTCATTCATCGGCTTTATTCGACCTCCACTGGAAGTAAATCAGCAACACTTTCAAATGTCAAAAAGAGGACAATCAGGACAGGACACACGTCCCCGCAGACTGTCTAAAACCTGGACGTAGTCTCAGAGACTGTCTAAAACCTGGACGTAGTCTCCGTGACGTCCCTGCAGACTGTCTAAAACCTGGACGTAGTCTCAGAGACTGTTTAAAACCTGGACGTAGTCTCTGTGACGTCCCCGCAGACTGTCTAAAACCTGGACGTAGTCTCTGTGACTATCACAGACTGTCTAAAACCTGGACGTAGTCTCAGAGACTATCACAGACTGTCTAAAACCTGGACGTAGTCTCTGTGACGTCCCCGCAGACTGTCTAAAACCTGGACGTAGTCTCTGTGACGTCCCCGCAGACTGTCTAAAACCTGGACGTAGTCTCCGTGACGTCCCCGCAGACTGTCTAAAACCTGGACGTAGTCTCCGTGACGTCCCCGCAGACTGTCTAAAACCTGGACGTAGTCTCTGTGACGTCCCTGCAGACTGTCTAAAACCTGGACGTAGTCTCTGAGACTGTCTGTTATTCGTACCTGTCGATGAACTGTTGATGAGACAGTGAAGAGCTGTCCAGCACGTCAATGTTGCAGGGACCTTCATCCTGTAAGCTGAAGTCTGGATCTGAGGACCTGGACAGACACAGAGAGGACACACAGGACACACGGGACACAGAGGACACAGAGGACACACAGGACACAGAGGACACAGAGGACACACAGGACACAGAGAGGACACACAGGACACAGAGAGGACACACAGGACACAGAGAGGACACACAGGACACAGAGGACACAGAGAGGACACACAGGACACAGAGGACACAGAGGACACAGAGAGGACACAGAGAGGACACACAGGACACAGAGGACACAGAGGACACAGAGAGGACACAGAGAGGACACACAGGACACACGGGACACAGAGAGGACACACAGAGCTTTGAGTCCTCGTGTTTTGGGGACTGAGCCTGGAGACATAATGTGTCTCTGTGTGTGTGTGTGTGTGTGTGTGTGTGTGTGTGTGTGTGTGTGTGTGTGTGTGTGTGTGTGTGTGTGTGTGTGTGTGGACTCACCAGCCTCCGTCAGCTGACAGCTGCTCCACCTTCAGCACGGACACACACAGCAGCAAGAGGCGGGAACATGTCGCTGACACCGACCTGTTCGGCTCCATGCACACCTGAGTCTGTACACGTCACTTCAGACACCTTCAGGTGGACACACCTGTGAGCACACCGACACACGAGCCGCCTTCTCGCTTCCTGTCAGACAGCCAATCAGAAAACACCACATTATGACCGGGACGGGTGCTGCGTTCACGGTCCACGGGTGCTGCGTTCACGGTCCACGGGTGCTGCGTTCACGGTCCACGTGTCGCTCCAGTTCACATTTACAAGTAGAATCTTTTTTGTGAGCGTCATAATTTGATATAATTCACCATAAATTCAGACACTGCTGTTACCCTGAGAGTTTATTCAACGACTGAATGATTTAAGAACACAGAGGAAGACAGAGAGCTCCTCTAAAGACAGAGAGATACAAAATAAAAGAATAAAAACACAGAATGGGACGAGGACACTTAAAAAACAGATAGACCGGTGATAATAATACTGATGATATGACGGTAATGTTATTGTTAATAACAGCATGTAATACTTATAATAATGACAGTACATCATAATAATAATAATAATATATCTATAGACATAGACACATAGAAAAGTGTCATATATTCAGCTTGTGCAACGTGTGCATTCATACATAACTGCAATATGTACACATGTATAAATATATGGCGACACTAAAGACAGAAACAGATGAGTTATAAAGTCTGATTGCAGTTATGCAATTAGTCTTTAATTAGTTTTTAATTCGTCTGTGTGTGTGTGTGTGTGTGTGTGTGTGTGTGTGTGTGTGTGTGTGTGTGTGTGTGTGTGTGTGTGTGTGTGTGTATTTTTTTCAATAGTTTCGACACCGAAAGCTTTGATCGTTCTGCCTAGTTACGGTTGCTAAGGCGTTACTTGACAACCGTTGCCAAGGGGCGGGGTTTAGCGACGAGTGCCTTTTATGTTCACTGGTGACGTCATCAAAAGCATTTAGAGAGAGCATAAATAGGACGAGAATCCACAGGATTTCATCTTCGTTGGGATTTTTCAGAAAACTTCCAGGATACACCGAGGACGAGCACGAGCACACACACACACCATGAGTTCAGGAAAGAACAACACGAAGGATCTGGAGCCTCCACAGGTCTCAGCACAGAGGATCGAGCCACTGATCAACTTGATCCTGGACCAGCTGACGCCGACACAGTGGGTCAAAGTGACATCTGGGTCAATAGACCAGGAAACTAAAGGTGTCATCACAGACATGTGCAAGCACATAGTCGACGCTGTGTGTGAGATTGTTTATGAGGCGTTTCAACATCGCCTCGCGCAGTCAAAGAGCAAGACTGCAGAAAGCCCAGAAAGGATCTGTGAGGAAGACGTCCAGACTTACCTGGGGACCTCCATCACTGACGCTTTTGTGACCGTGACTGGCAGCCCAGTGTCCAGAACCAGAGCACAAAGACTGACGGACCTGGTGAGCAAAGAA
The DNA here is from genome assembly GCA_004119915.2 of Collichthys lucidus. NCBI lineage: Eukaryota > Metazoa > Chordata > Actinopteri > Sciaenidae > Collichthys > Collichthys lucidus. The sequence goes on along the minus strand of CM014100.1, from coordinate 744,660 downwards.
GTTACAGAGAGGGTCAACTCACCGGAAAATGTGAGCAGCAAAGGCAGCGAGTTCAAAATCACCCGCAGACTGCAGATCATCGTCAAACACGTGATCAGGCTTCTGAAAAACTGCAAAGCCAACATGTCATGTGCGACATGTACGGTAGCTGAGAGCACAAGTCCGGCAGAGCAGGAGAGTCTTTGTCAGACTCCAGTCTCTGCGATAGGATCAGAAGACCACTGCTCAATAGGAAGCTTCATTGATACGACCACTGAAGCTGTGAAGCAGATCCTACTGGAACACGTGAGAGACCCAGAAGAGAAACTTAATGCTGACATTTCAGAAGAGGAACATCTGCAGATTGTCAACAGCATTAATGAAGACACAGATGAAGCAGCGAGTGAAATTGCTCACTACATTTGGAGCAACAGAAAAGAGTTGGGACTGAACAATGATGGCACACCAAGACCAGAGGCCCAGTCCAGCAGGTCAAACTGGAACGTCGTGGCAAACAAGATCAAAACCCTTTTTGCCCGCAAATTTGCCAAGGAGGCCATCGCCAGCTTCATCGTGAAGCTGAGGACAAACCTGAACTGCAGGAAGGCATCACTGGATGTCCTGATTCCAGCAGCAGACAAAGTGGTGCAGGACATGATCCCAGAGAACCCTGACGAGTGCACCTACAAAACCATGGCCACCTGCATCAACAACGGCCAACATGAAGAGCATTCTCAGCAGCTGGGGAACATCATATTTGAGAATATTCAAGGAGGCCCTGGAGCCAGGAAGGTAAATCACGTCACGATACAAAATGACGTAGACAAGTTCATGAAGATGATGGGGAACTGGCTCAACCAGCAGATACGGAAACTGACCAGGAAGAACAACCGCGTGGACGATAGTCTGAAGAGCATTCGGGGAGCGCTGGATCTGCCAGAGCTCCCAGAGGACATCGTGACACCTGTGGTGTCAGCAGGGGAGGAAGGTGCTGCTGATAATGTCAATGGTGATGAAGACGTCTCAAGCACACCTGTACCTGAGCTAAGATCACCATCCATAACCGATGAACCAGGTGATGAAGACGTCTCAAGCACACCTGTACCTGAGCTAAGATCACCATCCATAACCGATGAACCAGGTGATGAAGACGTCTCAAGCACACCTGTACCTGAGCTAAGATCACCATCCATAACCGATGAACCAGGTGATGAAGACGTCTCAAGCACACCTGTACCTGAGCTAAGATCACCATCCATAACCGATGAACCAGGTGATGAAGACGTCTCAAGCACACCTGTACCTGAGCTAAGATCACCATCCATAACCGATGAACCAACTGTCAGCGATGAAGGTAACTCTGTCACACCTGTGTGTGATAGACCGCCATCCATCGCTGATGAAGAGGATGATGACTACTCACCCAAGTTTGAGTCGGTAGCACCCAGAGTCACTGATGAGCCAGCTGTCAGTGACAGCACCCGACCAACTGAACCAACTGCAGAGCTGTACCATGTGAAGATAGCGGCCGCGGTGGTGCACCAGTGTCTGACGAACACACAGACTTCAGTGTCTGTCGAGGAAAGGAAGAAGATGATTTCAACTCTGAGAGACATGCTGTGCACAGGCGGTGTGGACTTTAAATCTATCCAGCTAACAGGACACCAGATAAAGAAGACAGCCAGGGCCGTGCACAAGGATCTGTGTGCAACCATGGGCAGAGACGTGGTGGTGCTTCACCTGCAGACAGAGGACTCAGACGTTAAGAAATATGTATTTGAGACTGTGAAAAGACAGCTGCTAAAGCCCAAAAAGAACAACGACATCAAGAGGTTCTTCATCTCACTTTTCCACACAGTGAGAAAGCCATTCCAACGCTGCACACGCGACACGAGTGACTAAAAACAGCTGCAAGTCCGCCTTCGTGTTCAACACGTTGGCTCTGGCAACTGTAAGGTCACTGTGTTGCCGTGGTTTCCTCCGAGTGCTTCGGTTTCTCCACTTTTGAATTCTTCGTTCAAAAAAAAAAAACCCATCAAAATAACCAACCTGGACTTGACTCCGGGCCCCATAGATCTGCAGGCTCTTTAGTGTTCACTGTGCCTTTCCAGCTTGCTGTGAGGAGTTTACGGTGTTCACGTGTTGCCGTGGTTTCCTCCGAGTGCTTCGGTTTCTCCACTTTTGGATTCTTCATTCAAAAAAAAAAACATTAGTTGAGCACACTGTCCTACCTGCCTGAGCCTTCACCCAGCAGATGATGCAGCAGTTCTACGGCTCCTATAGGTCTGCACGGGTCAGGGTTAGGTTCTAAATCATAAAACAAATAAACAAAAAAAAAATATTTCTGTTTTCAAATCTTTTTTTCTCAGTATTTGTAGCACAGATGTAGCTGTGTAACTCAGACTAAAGTTCTGCTGATTAGAAGAACAATCTGTATTTGAAAATAACGTCCTGATTTCTGGTTTTTAAAATAAATTAAATATATTTGGGTTTTGCCTGTCGCTCACACCAACAAACATATGTTGTCCTGGACTCTGGAAACTTGTGATGGACATTTTACACAATTTAGTTATTATTTAATATAATAATAAAAAGGTTTTTGTTGCAACGCTGCAAAAGAAAATGAAAAATTAATCTCAGAAACTAAACAGTGAACTCTTCAGTTATCACTGAAATATGTTTGATCGTTAAAATCCATATTAAATTGAATATGGACAGCAAGAAATGACAGCATAATAAATAACTGGGTCGTTCATTCCACTGCAACACACAGAAAACACTGCTGTGACTTTCTGTCTTCATCAAAGTGCCAATAAAGGAGGCATTCATATTTTATTTCCACAGCAGATGATTTGAAAGGAGGCGATCAATAATGGCACGCAGTGAAAACATGTGGGCTGCAGTCTAACATGCAGTCGTATATACTCCTCCTGCCTGGTCTTGGTGAATGAATGTCAAAGTGAAATAAGTCCAGCAGAGACAAACAGACAGATATTCACCAACAGGTAACTTGTTGTCTCAGGAGCCACATTGGAGACTTTCCTCTGGGCTTCACACATTGTGAGGATGACCTTCACACATTTAATGACTGTATGAATATCACTCATCCTACTTTGTATTTGACTGAGCTGTGTTCAGCCTGGACATGACGCAGGTCTCCTGGTCCTACAGGTCCACACAGGGGCCTGAGTGTTCAGCACTGTGGCCCCTGTGGCAGCTCTAAGCTCAGGGTTCAGGTCCAGGCGTGGACCCCGTGTTGCTGTGTCGGCCTGTGTTTACTCCCACTGTGTTGGTTTTCTCCTCTCAGCTTTGAAGCAACAGAAAATAGAAATGAATTGATTCAGTGTGTTGCCAATAATCAGGAGCAGTGACACAATCCACAGCAAACACAACAGTGGTTACAGAGGACAGCCAGCAGGTGGCGCACTGAGTCACCGCCTCATCAGCAGGACTGTGACAGACAGACAGACAGATACACAGACAGACAGACAGATACACGCACAGACAGACAGTCTGCGGGGACGTCTCAGAGACTACATCCAGGTTTTAGACAGTCTGCGGGGACGTCACGGAGACTACGTCCAGGTTTTAGACAGTCTGAGGGGACGTCACGGAGACTACGTCCAGGTTTTAAACAGTCTCAGAGACTACGTCCAGGTTTTAGACAGTCTGCGGGGACGTCACAGAGACTACGTCCAGGTTTTAAACAGTCTCAGAGACTACGTCCAGGTTTTAGACAGTCTGCGGGGACGTCACAGAGACTACGTCCAGGTTTTAAACAGTCTCAGAGACTAGGTCCAGGTTTTAGACAGTCTGCAGGGACGTCACGGAGACTACATCTAGGTTTTAAACAGTCTCAGAGACTACGTCCAGGTTTTAGACAGTCTGTGGGGACGTCACAGAGACAATGTCCAGGTTTTAAACAGTCTGCAGGGACGTCACAGAGACTACGTCCAGGTTTTAAACAGTCTCAGAGACTACGTCCAGGTTTTAGACAGTCTGCGGGGACGTCACGGAGACTACGTCCAAGTTTTAAACAGTCTCAGAGACTACGTCCAGGTTTTAGACAGTCTGCGGGGACGTCACAGAGACTACGTCCAGGTTTTAAACAGTCTCAGAGACTACGTCCAGGTTTTAGACAGTCTGCGGGGACGTCACAGAGACTACGTCCAGGTTTTAGACAGTCTGCGGGGACGTCTCGGAGACTACGTCCAGGTTTTAGACAGTCTGCAGGGACGTCACAGAGACTACGTCTAGGTTTTAGACAGTCTGCAGGGACGTCTCGGAGACTACGTCTAGGTTTTAGACAGTCTGCAGGGACGTCACAGAGACTACGTCCAGGTTTTAAACAGTCTCAGAGACTATGTCCAGGTTTTAGACAGTCTGCGGGACGTCACGGAGACTACATCCAGGTTTTGGACAGTCTGCGGGGACGTCTCGGAGACTACGTCCAGGTTTCATTAACACTGATTGTGTCGGATGTTCTCTGCTTTTTTACTTCAACACAAGTCAACAGATAAAAATGATACGCTGCCATAAATCACGACGTCCTGTTGATCTCTGATGTCTTTTTATATTTTTATTATCATTCTAAAAATGAATTTGAGAGTTTGTTAAAAAGAGTCAGCTGGAATGTGTCTGTGGTCCTTCAGAATAAAACACGGAGCTCAGCCGAGGAAGGTGGAGATGAAGACGCTGGTGTCCAGGTTGAGAGTGGCGTGCCACCATCGGTCGGGGAAATACAGCACCTGATGGAGAAACAGCCGACTGTTACAAATCCCAGAGGTCCAGGCTCATGACTGGACAGAACTGAAGCCTCATGGTTCTGGTCTAAGGTCCGGTTACCTCTCCAGGTCTGATGGTGCACTCCAGCGGAGCCTCGCTCTCGGGCAGGTTGGGGTAGGTCTCCAACACCCAGGACAGGGTGGTGCGGTTGGGGTGGAAATGAGGCTCCTGATCGGGTGGGTACAGGAACCAGCGCTGTGTGATCAGAACCATCAGAACCGCTCAATGAACTGAACACTGGGCTGATGCTGAAACAGGAAATGACACGTTGTTTGTTCACCTTTCTCCCGTAGATGACCTCAGAGTAACCCGGACCGTGCCAGTGAAACGGGACGCCTGTTCCAGGACCTGGACACCAACGGAACAGAGTACATTTACTCGATTACTCTGCATCTTTATACTTCATCTGATCGTCATCATCACACGTGTTGATGTTGAATGTTTGTGATTAAACTTTCTGGATCAGTCGTGATTTAAACGATGAGTTCGAGACTGAAAGATTTACTAACTAACTTCAGCTAACTGAGATTTAGAAGTTGTCAGTAAAAGAAGTCAGGCCGTGTGTGATCTGCTCTGAGGACTTCACCTGAGCCGACAGGTAAAACAAACCTCAGTGTCATCTTCAGGCCTCATGTCGGGTCAAATCAGATCTTTAGCCACTCGAGCTGCTTCATGGACGTGAACGTCGTCAAACTGCGTCTGAAAGCCCGACGTGGTGACGCTTTCTTACCTGTCGGCTCAGGTTTTTAAAACAAATCCAAACTCCGACCTGCGATGCCGAAGCTGTACGCTCCGCTGGTGCGTGGCAGGACGTACGGCGGAGACTCGTACTGCTCGAACAAACTCTGCCACTCTGTGAAGTTGTTGTCTCCAAAGAAATACAGCGTGTCTGCAGGAGAGAAGCAGATCAGTGAAGATCCAGCTGTGACGTCACCTCATTCATTCGTTACATTTTAAAGACGTCTTCCGTCTGCAAGCAAAGAAACAAACACGTTCCACTCACCGCTGCCGAGCGCGTCCGCAGACTGAGGCCTCAGTAAAACATCCACGTACTCCCGGAACGGGACGTCCACTGGAACAGAGCCGAGAGTTTGCAGGTTAGAACGGGTCACATTCAGACTCCTGCATGTCTTCAGGCTGACACGTGCATTACCTTTGCTGTAAGAGTAAGTGTTGGCCGTGCTGAGCCGCACTCTCCGCTCCCCGTACTCCTCGAGTAAAGTCGACTTGGAGCACGACGACCTGAATCTCTGAACACAGAGAAATAACGTGGCAACATCTACAGTATGTGCATGCAGCCAGGGACGGAAAGTAACTGAGTACATCTACTCTAAACAGTGCGATAATGTACTGCATAGAGTACTTTTAGTACTTCTTCTTCTTCCACACTGCTGGATGCATTCAGGAAAATCCACCCTGTGACTTGCATCATTTTTTATTCCTGGGTCAGTTACACTCACTCAGAGTTTTTTAGTTCCTGTAACAACAAATAATAAAATGTTGAATTATCGTTTTTTATTCTCACGTGTGAATCTGAATCTGTTTTCTGTCACTGGGTGGATTTTTCTCGTCATACGTGCAGTTTGATTTCAAAGAGTCAACGTTAAACCGACGTTAAAGAAACGTACCGTGTTATCAGTCAGGCCTCGGAGGATCACCGGCCTGCTGTACGCATACCTGAGCAATGAAAGACACGTGATCAGCAGGTTGGAGTCAGCGTACGAGAACTTTAAGATCCATGAAGGTCTGAATATTTAGTGAACTCTGAGACGCTGCGAGCACGTCCCCGAAAACTTTAAGATTCATTCATCGGCTTTATTCGACCTCCACTGGAAGTAAATCAGCAACACTTTCAAATGTCAAAAAGAGGACAATCAGGACAGGACACACGTCCCCGCAGACTGTCTAAAACCTGGACGTAGTCTCAGAGACTGTCTAAAACCTGGACGTAGTCTCCGTGACGTCCCTGCAGACTGTCTAAAACCTGGACGTAGTCTCAGAGACTGTTTAAAACCTGGACGTAGTCTCTGTGACGTCCCCGCAGACTGTCTAAAACCTGGACGTAGTCTCTGTGACTATCACAGACTGTCTAAAACCTGGACGTAGTCTCAGAGACTATCACAGACTGTCTAAAACCTGGACGTAGTCTCTGTGACGTCCCCGCAGACTGTCTAAAACCTGGACGTAGTCTCTGTGACGTCCCCGCAGACTGTCTAAAACCTGGACGTAGTCTCAGAGACTATTACAGACTGTCTAAAACCTGGACGTAGTCTCTGAGACTGTCTAAAACCTGGACGCAGTCTCTGAGACTGTCTGTTATTCGTACCTGTCGATGAACTGTTGATGAGACAGTGAAGAGCTGTCCAACACGTCAATGTTGCAGGGACCTTCATCCTGTAAGCTGAAGTCTGGATCTGAGGACCTGGACAGACACAGAGAGGACACACAGGACACAGAGAGGACACACAGGACACACGGGACACAGAGAGGACACACAGGACACAGAGAGGACACACAGGACACACAGGACACAGAGAGGACACACAGGACACAGAGAGGACACACAGGACATAGAGAGGACACACAGGACACAGAGGGGACACACGGGACACAGAGAGGACACACGGGACATAGAGAGGACACACAGGACACAGAGAGGACACACGGGACACAGAGAATCGTGAAAACACGTCGGCCAGGTTCGGTTTGGACTCGTTCATGATCGGGACTGAGCCTGGAGACATAATGTGTGTGTGTGTGTGTGTGTGTGTGTGTGTGTGTGTGTGTGTGTGTGTGTGTGTGCGTGGACTCACCAGCCTCCGTCAGCTGACAGCTGCTCCACCTTCAGCACGGACACACACAGCAGCAAGAGGCGGGAACATGTCGCTGACACCGACCTGTTCGGCTCCATGTACACATGAGTCTGTACACGTCACTTCAGACACCTTCAGGTGGACACACCTGTCTGCACACCGACACACGAGCCGCCTTCTCGCTTCCTGTCAGACAGCCAATCAGAAAACACCACATTATGACCGGGACGGGTGCTGCGTTCACGGTCCACGTGTCGCTCCAGTTCACATTTACAAGTAGAATCTTTTTTGTGAGCGTCATAATTTGATATAATTCACCATAAATTCAGACACTGCTGTTACCCTGAGAGTTTATTCAACGACTGAATGATTTAAGAACACAGAGGAAGACAGAGAGCTCCTCTAAAGACAGAGAGATACAAAATAAAAGAATAAAAACACAGAATGGGACGAGGACACTTAAAAAACAGATAGACCGGTGATAATAATACTGATGATATGACGGTAATGTTACTGTTAATAACAGCATGTAATACTTATAATAATGACAGTACATAATAATAATAATAATAATAATAATATATCTATAGACATAGACACATAGAAAAGTGTCATATATTCAGCTTGTGCAACGTGTGCATTCATACATAACTGCAATATGTACACATGTATAAATATATGGCGACACTAAAGACAGAAACAGATGAGTTATAAAGTCTGATTGCAGTTATGCAATTAGTCTTTAATTAGTCTGTGTGTGTGTGTGTGTGTGTGTGTGTGTGTGTGTGTGTGTGTGTGTGTGTGTGTGTGTGTGTGTGTGTGTGTGTGTGTGTATTTTTTTCAATAGTTTCGACACCGAAAGCTTTGATCGTTCTGCCTAGTTACGGTTGCTAAGGCGTTACTTGACAACCGTTGCCAAGGGGCGGGGTTTAGCGACGAGTGCCTTTTATGTTCACTGGTGACGTCATCAAAAGCATTTAGAGAGAGCATAAATAGGACGAGAATCCACAGGATTTCATCTTCGTTGGGATTTTTCAGAAAACTTCCAGGATACACCGAGGACGAGCACGAGCACACACACACACCATGAGTTCAGGAAAGAACAACACGAAGGATCTGGAGCCTCCACAGGTCTCAGCACAGAGGATCGAGCCACTGATCAACTTGATCCTGGACCAGCTGACGCCGACACAGTGGGTCAAAGTGACATCTGGGTCAATAGACCAGGAAACTAAAGGTGTCATCACAGACATGTGCAAGCACATAGTCGACGCTGTGTGTGAGATTGTTTATGAGGCGTTTCAACATCGCCTCGCGCAGTCAAAGAGCAAGACTGCAGAAAGCCCAGAAAGGATCTGTGAGGAAGACGTCCAGACTTACCTGGGGACCTCCATCACTGACGCTTTTGTGACCGTGACTGGCAGCCCAGTGTCCAGAACCAGAGCACAAAGACTGACGGACCTGGTGAGCAAAGAAGTTACAGAGAGGGTCAACTCACCGGAAAATGTGAGCAGCAAAGGCAGCGAGTTCAAAATCACCCGCAGACTGCAGATCATCGTCAAACACGTGATCAGGCTTCTGAAAAACTGCAAAGCCAACATGTCATGTGCGACATGTACGGTAGCTGAGAGCACAAGTCCGGCAGAGCAGGAGAGTCTTTGTCAGACTCCAGTCTCTGCGATAGGATCAGAAGACCACTGCTCAATAGGAAGCTTCATTGATACGACCACTGAAGCTGTGAAGCAGATCCTACTGGAACACGTGAGAGACCCAGAAGAGAAACTTAATGCTGACATTTCAGAAGAGGAACATCTGCAGATTGTCAACAGCATTAATGAAGACACAGATGAAGCAGCGAGTGAAATTGCTCACTACATTTGGAGCAACAGAAAAGAGTTGGGACTGAACAATGATGGCACACCAAGACCAGAGGCCCAGTCCAGCAGGTCAAACTGCTGGAACGTCGTGGCAAACCAGATCAAAACCCTTTTTGCCCGCAAATTTGCCAAGGAGGCCATCGCCAGCTTCATCGTGAAGCTGAGGACAAACCTGAACTGCAGGAAGGCATCACTGGATGTCCTGATTCCAGCAGCAGACAAAGTGGTGCAGGACATGATCCCAGAGAACCCTGACGAGTGCACCTACAAAACCATGGCCACCTGCATCAACAACGGCCAACATGAAGAGCATTCTCAGCAGCTGGGGAACATCATATTTGAGAATATTCAAGGAGGCCCTGGAGCCAGGAAGGTAAATCACGTCACGATACAAAATGACGTAGACAAGTTCATGAAGATGATGGGGAACTGGCTCAACCAGCAGATATGGAAACTGACCAGGAAGAACAACCGCGTGGACGATAGTCTGAAGAGCATTCGGGGAGCGCTGGATCTGCCAGAGCTCCCAGAGGACATCGTGACACCTGTGGTGTCAGCAGGGGAGGAAGGTGCTGCTGATAATGTCAATGGTGATGAAGACGTCTCAAGCACACCTGTACCTGAGCTAAGATCACCATCCATAACCGATGAACCAGGTGATGAAGACGTCTCAAGCACACCTGTACCTGAGCTAAGATCACCATCCATAACCGATGAACCAGGTGATGAAGACGTCTCAAGCACACCTGTACCTGAGCTAAGATCACCATCCATAACCGATGAACCAGGTGATGAAGACGTCTCAAGCACACCTGTACCTGAGCTAAGATCACCATCCATAACCGATGAACCAGGTGATGAAGACGTCTCAACCACACCTGTACCTGAGCTAAGATCACCATCCATAACCGATGAACCAACTGTCAGCGATGAAGGTAACTCTGTCACACCTGTGTGTGATAGACCGCCATCCATCGCTGATGAAGAGGATGATGACTACTCACCCAAGTTTGAGTCGGTAGCACCCAGAGTCACTGATGAGCCAGCTGTCAGTGACAGCACCCGACCAACTGAACCAACTGCAGAGCTGTACCATATGAAGATAGCGGCCGCGGTGGTACACCAGTGTCTGAAGAACACACAGACTTCAGTGTCTGTCGAGGAAAGGAATAGGATGATTTCAACTCTGAGAGACATGCTGTGCACAGGCGGTGTGGACTTTAAATCTATCCAGCTAACAGGACACCAGATAAAGAAGACAGCCAGGGCCGTGCACAAGGATCTGTGTGCAACCATGGGCAGAGACGTGGTGGTGCTTCACCTGCAGACAGAGGACTCAGACGTTAAGAAATATGTAATTGAGACTGTGAAAAGACAGCTGCTAAAGCCCAAAAAGAACAACGACATCAAGAGGTTCTTCATCTCACTTTTCCACACAGTGAGAAAGCCATTCAAACGCTGCACACGCGACACGAGTGACTAAAAACAGCTGCAAGTCCGCCTTCGTGTTCAACACGTTGGCTCTGGCAACTGTAAGGTCACTGTGTTGCCGTGGTTTCCTCCGAGTGCTTCGGTTTCTCCACTTTTGAATTCTTCATTCAAAAAAAAAAAACCCATCAAAATAACCAACCTGGACTTGACTCTGGGCCCCATAGATCTGCAGGCTCTTTAGTGTTCACTGTGCCTTTCCAGCTTGCTGTGAGAAGTTTACAGTGTTCACGTGTTGCTGTGGTTTCCTCCGAGTGCTTCGGTTTCTCCACTTAAAAAAAAACATCAGAGTAACATCAGAGTAACATCAGAGTAACATCAGAGTAACATCTTCCCAGCGATGAGTTCAGGGTTCAGTTCTGGACCTTGACCTTGTTGCTGTGAGGAGTTTACGGTGTTCACGTGTTGCCGTGGTTTCCTCCGAGTGCTTCGGTTTCTCCACTTTTGGATTCTTCATTCAAAAAAAAAAACATTAGTTGAGCACACTGTCCTACCTGCCTGAGCCTTCACCCAGCAGATGATGCAGCAGTTCTACGGCTCCTATAGGTCTGCACGGGTCAGGGTTAGGTTCTAAATCATAAAACAAATAAACAAAAAAAAATATATTTCTGTTTTCAAATCTTTTTTTTCTCAGTATTTGTAGCACAGATGTAGCTGTGTAACTCAGACTAAAGTTCTGCTGATTAGAAGAACAATCTGTATTTGAAAATAACGTCCTGATTTCTGGTTTTTAAAATAAATTAAATATATTTGGGTTTTGCCTGTCGCTCACACCAACAAACATATGTTGTCCTGGACTCTGGAAACTTGTGATGGACATTTTACACAATTTAGTTATTATTTAATATAATAATAAAAAAGGTTTTTGTTGCAACGCTGCAAAAGAAAATGAAAAATTAATCTCAGAAACTAAACAGTGAACTCTTCAGTTATCACTGAAATATGTTTGATCGTTAAAATCCATATTAAATTGAATATGGACAGCAAGAAATGACAGCATAATAAATAACTGGGTCGTTCATTCCACTGCAACACACAGAAAACACTGCTGTGACTTTCTGTCTTCATCAAAGTGCCAATAAAGGAGGCATTCATATTTTATTTCCACAGCAGATGATTTGAAAGGAGGCGATCAATAATGGCACGCAGTGAAAACATGTGGGCTGCAGTCTAACATGCAGTCGTATATACTCCTCCTGCCTGGTCTTGGTGAATGAATGTCAAAGTGAAATAAGTCCAGCAGAGACAAACAGACAGATATTCACCAACAGGTAACTTGTTGTCTCAGGAGCCACATTGGAGACTTTCCTCTGGGCTTCACACATTGTGAGGATGACCTTCAGACATTTAATGACTGTATGAATATCACTCATCCTACTTTGTATTTGACTGAGCTGTGTTCAGCCTGGACATGACGCAGGTCTCCTGGTCCTACAGGTCCACACAGGGGCCTGAGTGTTCAGCACTGTGGCCCCTGTGGCAGCTCTAAGCTCAGGGTTCAGGTTCAGGCGTGGACCCCGTGTTGCTGTGTCGGCCTGTGTTACTCCCACTGTGTTGGTTTTCTCCTCTCAGCTTTGAAGCAACAGAAAATAGAAAAGAATTGATTCAGTGTGTTGTCAATAATCAGGAGCAGTGACACAATCCACAGCAAACACAACAGTGGTTACAGAGGACGGCCAGCAGGTGGCGCACTGAGTCACCGCCTCATCAGCAGGACTGTGAGACAGACAGACAGACAGACAGACAGACAGACAGACAGACAGACAGATATACAGACAGACAGATACACAGACAGACAGACAGATACACAGACAGATACACAGACAGACAGACAGATACACAGACAGACAGACAGATACACAGACAGATACACAGACAGACAGATACACAGACAGACAGACAGACAGACAGATACACAGACAGACAGACAGACAGACAGACAGACAGACAGATACACAGACAGATACACAGACAGACAGACAGACAGATACACAGACAGACAGACAGACAGCTGATCCTCAGACTCATTTCTTGTTTTGTTTTGATCACCTGACCTGCAGCTCCGCTTCATCACGTGACATCCGTTTCCCTGTTTGTGTTGGACACTCAGCTGAGCTGGGATCGGTCCTAACAGCTCAGACTAACAGCTCAGACTAACAGCAGACACCGACACTCACACAGCTCCGGTTTGTGAGAAAAGCAGAAATTCACCGGACTCGGTTTAAAATAACGGAAGTTTAACGTGACCTGCTGCGACCCTGAGGGAGAGACGAGACTTGGTGACGGTTGGACAAGTTTAGATGTGACCGGAGTAACGGCGGAAATCTGGACTCGCTGGACGCCGAATGAACAGCTGGAGTCCCTAATCATCAGGAGAGGAACCTCCGAGTTTGAAAGGTTCGTGAATCACGTGACAGACGAAGCGAAGTTAAACTGGTTGTTTGTGCAGAGTTAGGCAAAGACAAACAGGTAACAGCACACCTGTACAGAGGCTGCATTCACACTGACTCCACTCATTGCAACATGACTGAACATGAAGAAGATCAGAGGTCAAAGTTCAGCTGCTGCACCTTCACTGATAACACCACCCATGACTCCATGATGTCCACTGATAGCAGTCAATAAAAGGAAAGTGGTGTCCTGATATGAACTACATTAAAAGAGATTAAACGCACAGATGTGAAGGAAGTATTCGGATACTTTAGCTCAGTTAAAGTACTGATAAAGTTAAAGTCGTGCATTCCAACTGGACTCATGTATTTAAGATGTTTCAGGTTTGAATCCTTCTAAATAATAATAAATAAACTGTTTAATGTGCAGCAATGCATCATGATCTATGAGCGTCACAGGTCTGTGGTGTTGCAAAAGTTTATCAGAAGAACCGAGCTGTAATCTGAACAGTAAAGTACAGCACTACTCGAGTAAATCTACTTAACTGACTGTTCAATCGATATAATAGATCCAATATATAATATCAAGTTTAATATATATGTGTTGTTCAGACATCTGCCTAAATATAATTTATTACTTTGACTTCATGAAGTTTATTTATTTATTTGTACTCCACTACATTCATTTAATAACTTCAGTTACTCTGCAAAATAGGATTAAAAGTTTTATTTATTATTGGTCACAATCAATGAATTTTATTTATATATATATATATATATATATATATATATATATATATATATATATATATTAAACACCGAGCATGCAACAATAATTCTCATTTTCATTCTGAAAAGTTTCTTTTTTAGCTTCAGTTGTTTACAGTATATCATCTTCATAACTGTTTTCATCAGTTTGTACAGCAGCTCCGAGCAGACAAACTGAACACAGAGCCTGTTCACGCTCATGCTGAAGGACAGAGTGAGGCGAGGAGGTTGCACCAGCATCATACCTCCAAATCCTTCAGACGATTAAGAAATGAAATTTTCCCAACACATGCTGTGATGAGCAATGAATGAAAACAAAGGGAGTTTGATTTGTTCTGCTGTGTGTCCCAGAGTTTGTCTCCACCCGTCTGCAGAGAGACAAACATGCCGTCCAACAGGTCGGTGTCTGACGCCCCCATCACTCAGTTCATCAACTGCAGAATCCTGAGAGACCACCGGCTGCAGAGGTACGGCAAACAAACGCACCTCACCTGTTCACACACACACACACACACACACACACACACACACACACGTCTCACCTGCCTCACTGTGTGTGTGTGTATGTGTGTGTGTGTGTGTGTGTGTGTGTGTGTGTGTGTGTGTGTGTGTGTGTGTGTGTGCAGAGAGGACCTGTGGGTGCGTGACGGGAGGATTTTGGATCCAGAGAAGTTGTTTTTTGACGAGCAGGGTTACGCCGACAAACGTGTGGACTGTGAAGGCAGCATCATCGCCCCGGGCTTTATAGACGTTCAGATCAATGGTAACACACACACACACACACACACACACAGTCAGCTGTCATTAACTGTGTTCACCAGACGTCTCAGTCCGTCACAGACCATCTCACCCGCCCGTCTGTCCCTGCAGGAGGATACGGCATCGACTTCTCTCAGCCGTCGGAGGACGTCGGCTCTGGACTTTCTTTTGTGGCCAAAAAGATCCTGGAGCACGGCGTGACGTCCTTCTGTCCCACCCTGGTCACATCTCCTCCTCATGTCTACCACAAGGTACCACCAACACTCCATGATCTGGTCTGAGAGTCTGGATCAGACGAGGAACAGCTGGTCTGATGATGACTGAGCTTTAATATTTGTGTGATGAAGCCGCTGTGCCTCTGTGACGACACGGTTTGTGTTCCAGGTTCTGCCTCAGGTCAAAGTTCACAACGGAGGCCCGCATGGAGCCGGAGTTCTTGGTAAGACGTGTTGTTGATGTGTTCCTGCGTCAGCGCCGAGCTCATTGGTTCCTGGTGAAGACGTGCAGTCTCCTGTTTCAAGGTTTCCATCTGGAGGGTCCGTTCATCAGCGTGGAGAAGAAAGGAGCTCACCCGGAGAAGTTTCTCCGAACCTTCCGGTCCGGAGGCATCAAGGACCTGATTGAGGCCTACGGCAGCCTGGACAACGTTGCCATGGTGACACTGGCTCCTGAGCTGGCCAGCAGCCAATCGGTGGTGAGGGAGCTCTCCCAGAGAGGCATCACTGTGTCTTTAGGTGAGCGTCATTCACGTCCCGTCTACCAGAACACGGCGACGTGTCTGTGAGGTGACTGAGTTAACGGGCTCCTCCTCATGCAGGTCACTCTGTGGCCAACCTGTCCCAGGCCGAGGACGCTGTTCAGCACGGAGCCTCCTTCATCACTCACCTCTTCAACGCCATGCTGCCTGTGAGTCCCTCCTCACCCTCTGTCACAGTATCTAATCTAACACAAACACGGTTACCGATGGAGGCGGCGGTGAACCAGCAACTCCCGTGTTTTCATCATGAAGTCTGGAGCATCGATCGTTAAAAAACCTTGTAAATCAGGATGAGATTGATGTTTTGTTGCTGCCTGTCCACAGCACGATGTTATTTATTCGTTTTTTACAGCCTCCATATTTAACTGATGAGGTTCTTCTGGCTCACGTGTTGCAGACAGACGCCCTCTCATGATGCTAGTCCAACATTTCCTCTTCTTGTAGCTCTGCTTTGGTCTCATTCATTACATACATGATCTTCTTTCGTCCTCTCCTGTGCTGTGACCCAGTTCCACCATCGGGATCCCGGCATAGTGGGTCTGCTGACCAGCGATCGGGTTCCTGCAGGAAGGACAGTGTACTATGGCATGATAGCTGATGGGATCCACACCAACCCTGCAGCCCTACGCATCGCTCACAGAGCTCATCCTGCAGGTCAGGGCAGGGTTTCTATCCTGAGCTCATCCTACATGTTACATATTTCAGTCTTTCCTCTGGGACGCTCCAGAAATATTCATCTCTCTGTAACGAGGCTGTGGTGGATTAATTATCCACTGCGGACTCCTCATTAGCTGAAATGATTACATAGTTTGTTGCGTCTGTGTTGCCAGCTGAAGACGAGCTGTCTTTACAGACCGGGACACCCAGAGAGTTGCTTCAGTGCAGCAGCTGCTGTTGTCTGTGTTCAGGCTTTTAGGTTTTTCTCAGGGAGGCGGAGATGGAACAGGACGTCTATCACCGTCTGTCTGCCCCAGTCCCTCCTCCACTTTCTCTGCCCACTGTGTTATACAGACGTATCTGTACACAGACATGCAACAAGTAAATAGACACCTTCATTCAAATTCAAATTCAAGGTGTCTATTTACTTCTTGCATGTCTGTGTACATACATTTTTTATAAACATCCATCTGTAGATCTGGAAAATGATTAGCCGAGTCTTTCTACCTGTACAGCCCCAGGAGTACTTTGATGGAGTGGTATTATTACTTTTACTGAAGTAAAGTATCTGAATACTTTCTCCATCACTGTCACCTGGTGGTCATGTCTGTTTGTCAGGTTTGGTGTTGGTGACGGATGCCATCACAGCCATGGGTCTTCCTCCGGGTCGTCACACTCTGGGCCAGCAGGAAGTTGAGATCCAGGGTCTGCACGCGTACGTGGCAGGTCTGATTCTTTAGAAACATATTCACACATTTTATAAAATGTATAATATAATAAAGATGATTGTGCTGGATTCAGAAATATACAGTAGTAGGAGAGTCTGATTCTGGTCTTTTGTGTCCATCCTGCAGGCACTACGACTCTCTGTGGCAGCATAGCCACGATGGACATGTGTGTGCGGCACTTTAAACAGGCTTCAGGTGAGTTTGTGTGGTTTGGTTTCTTCATCAACACATATTTATATATTTGTATATACATGTGTGTGTGTGTGTGTGTGTGTGTTAACAGGCTGCAGTGTAGAGGAAGCTCTGGAAGCTGCCTCGCTCCATCCTGCTCAACTTCTGGGGATCTGCAACAAAAAGGGAAACCTGGACTTCGGTTCAGACGCAGGTGCAGACACACACTCATTATATTTACTGTGACTCTCTCACACACACTAACACACACTCATTATATTTACTGTGACTCTCTCACACACACTAACACACACTGCTCTGCTGCAGATCTCGTTTTGCTCGATGATGAACTCAACATCGAAGCCACCTACATTTCTGGAGAGCAGGTTTGGGGGAAAGGAGCGTAGAAGAAGAAGGAGCCTGCAGACGGAAACTGGGCCCGGCAGCCGGGACCTTCAGGGGACGCTGTTTACCACAGAACCACAAACAGAACCACAAACAGAACCACAAACAGAACCACAAACAGAACCACAGTGAACTATCAACATGTCAGTCCAGAGTGAACTAATAACAGTTTGGGTGGGTTATGATTTGAAAATCAGCGCAGAAGATATCTGATAACTTTACTGAGTCCATTTATCACACATTATAAAATACAGTGAATGACTACAACTCCCATCAGCCTCGTCTGTACTGAAGCCAAGCCAAACCGTCATCACACTAGTATAGTAATATGTCAGCCATCAGTATCATGGCTAATATATTATATAAAATATAATATGAACAAACTCTTTAACTGTCTCTTCTGGGTGTCGATCAGGCTCCTTTTGCATTTATAAAGAGACATTATTCTAAAATAATCTGGACTGTATTTTCAGCATTGAGTGAGAGCGCTGCAGCCAGCAGAAACTGAACTGGCTGTGAAGCATGCAGCATGCAGCACGTCCATTTAAAGTGCATGTTTTTGAACCGAGGCTCAGATTGTTGGAGTCAGTGTCTGGAAACAGTCCTGTCCAGCTGATACAGTGCTGCCTTCAAAGACCACCGTAACACTTCATTTACACTGAAGACAAACAACATAAAACTTTAAAAGTTCAGAGTTTCATTTTGTTTCTCAGCTTGAGTTTGAATGAAGTCTTTTGTGGGGTAAAATGACACAGCGCTGTGACTCTCCAACAGAATCTCTGTCTCTTCTTCACAGCCGTAAACAGGTGATGAAGAGTCAGGGAAACAGGTCTTTAACAACAGTCTGAGCTCCTTATGACACAGACTTTAAATCCATGTTCAGCTGCACAAACTCAGAATCCACTAACACAGGTCTCGTGAAGTTCTCCTTCAAAGTTTAACTTGAGTTCACTGGTTCATCTGTCATCAAGCCCGTTTCTGTTTGTCTGAGACGCACATACATGTTCAGACCTGGAGTGTGGACGGTCTTCAGTCTGTATTTGGTGCTGTAAGTGTTCAAATAAAATCACAGACTCAGCAGGTGTCGGGAAATAAATCCTGTCCAAATGAAGCTTCAGATGTCCTAAAAAGGCCACCGTACAGGATGACTACACATCTGTAGTTTGCTGCCAGTACTTTTTTATTTAAATGATCTTTAAATCAAGAATCGAGTGTGATTCCTTCTGACTGTCGCTCTGATCGTCTTTATGTTGCTGGCATATTTTTTATGAATGATTATGAAGCTTTACAGTTTATTTTAATCACATTTATAGAGATGCGATTCAAAGACAGTTTGATAATAAAGTCGATAAATTAACTTTCAGTGAGTGTCACGATTCTTCTGAGAAATAACATTTACTTTGTCATATTATCTGTTGTTTTTAACCTGCACGATTCATCCAGTTTATGATGTATTTGATAATTCATCAAAACACAGCTGAGATGTTTTTCAAAGGATCGGGATGGTAAAACATTTTTTATGAAACATCTTTATCTGAGTGAAAAGTCCAATACTCTCTCCATGAGATTACATATCAAAGAAATATTAAGAATTAAGAGCGTGGACAACCAGGCGTCGAGTCACACACACAAAGGGAAAAATGAAAATAATACTTTCTAGTTACTAGTTACTTTCCAGATACAGATTAATAACACTAAATATAATCAACAAATTAATTATGTCTTTATTGATCCTTAGGGTGAAATTCACAAGCTACCAGCAATACATAAAATTATCATCAATAATCAACCCCCCAAAATACAATACATTATTACAGACTTTGTTTTGTATATACCTTATCTTGTTATGTTCAGTTATTTCCAGATACTTGAGTAAAAGTACTTAGTTACTTTATATTTTCACTTTTCTGACTTTTATTTTGTAATCAGCATTTTATAATCATTAAATTTAAATCGGACCGTTAAAACCACTTCCGGAAAGGCGGGAAACAAGAAGTCAACGGATGAAGGTAAAGTGACGTTTTTTTAAAAAACTCAACAAAATTACAAACTTATTTTTTTTGTGCAGGCTTTAAATAATGATAATAATTAATAATGAACTTTTATCAGGGAGCAATATTAATTTATATTAATTTAACTGTAACTGTATTAAGTTTATTTAACTGTATTAAACATTAAACTGTGGTTAAACTTTTGTTTTTTATTCATGTGTACTTACGGTGTTTTAAAGCAGCAATGATAAATAAATAAATAAAAACTTTAATTTATATTTTAGTAACACTGACGCATGATGATCCGGAGGAGAGGTCGGTTCGTCCCGGCCGCTGCTCGGTGTCCTGCCCGGTGTCCTGTCCTGAAAATGTCCCCGGAGGAACGGCAGCATCCCGGCGGCGAGCCGGAGGAGCCCCGCGGCAAGCCGGCTGCCGTGAGAGGGAAGTCACCTTCAAAATAAAAGTCTGGTGTGACATGAGATCAAGTCAAAGTCAACATTCAATCACTTTACTTGGTTGTTTATATTTCAATGAATTCTGTCACGTTTGGATGAGGTTAACTCACATCCTGGAAAAACACAAAGTTCAAATGTCCTGGAAAATAATTCCAGAATGATTGACTATGATCCAGTCTATCTGAAGACGTTTAAAATGACCATAATATAAGTATAAAACTAAGGAAGCCTTAAGCAGTCATACATTTTATTTCCTCTGTTTTCTTGTGATAATAATTTCATTTCTTTTCTCAAGATGTCGAGTAAATTGCACAACGGCTTAGGACAAGAGTCAGTGTCAGTTAATCATCCAAACAAACTCTAAAAGTAAAGGCTACTATTTGTCATTGGTGTTTTCAGACAGCGATGGTTAATGTACTTCTTAAATAACTTAATAAATATTCACCTGCTGAGCATGGAGCACAAAGAGCTTTCCAGTGGAACCAAAATAAAATGCAATGAAAATATAATGAGATTTAAACAAAGCATATAAAATGTCAGTAAGATGAGAAATTAATAAAGGTCTTGACATTAAAAATGTTTTTATGAGTTTAAATCAGGCGTCCCCACAGAGGAACGTGTTGGTATCATACCAGTTTGATGTACTGGAAAATCCTGGAAAAGTCCTGGAAAAGGACAGTGTGTTTAACAGCAACAGAGACTCTGGTTAATGTATTTATATTATGAGTTGTGATCAATACAGTAGATATTAAATCTTTGTATTACATGTGGAAGCTATCATCAGTTTTATTTTGAAATGTGTGGCAGGAAGTGTGGCTCACCCTCTGTGTGTTGACAGTGATGCTGTGACTGTGCATCTTAAATCAGAGAGGATGCATGGAGCCCTGGCACAGCTGGCAGCCGGATTCATCCCCCGCGTGTTGCACATCGTGTCCGGTCTGCGGTCTGCAGGTGAGTCCGGCTCGTCTCCTCGGAGCTCCTGCTGCTTCCTCTGACGTCCTCACGCTGCTCTGCAGCTTCTCATGCAGCCACCAGCTGTACCGCAGGTGCACCAGCTTACCTGAAGTCTGCGTGAACTTCACTATCAGCAGGGATGCATCTGCAGTGAGGTACAGAGGAATTCACCTGCATGCATGCGTCCTTCTTAGTCAGCGTTAAGTCTTTAAATTTAGATATTTTTATGGACTTTATCCTTCAGAGTCAGATGAATGGCAGAGCAGACAAAGAAGGAGACACGTGCTGTGAGCTGTGATCTCCATCTCCTGAGGATAGAAGTAGGATTTCAGTGCAGGACTCGTCTCCTGATCAGCGTGTTCGTATCACACACACGTCTGAAGCCAGAGCTCTCCAGGTTATCGGACAAATCTGAAGTCCTTGTTCAAGGACAAAACTGTGAGTGAGCAGACACTGAAACAATACATGACATCTGTGTGTGTGTGTGTGTGTGTGTGTGTGTGTGCCCTCTGTGAGTCCAAACACAGTCTGAGCAATGTCATGACGATGACAGCACTGAGGAAGTGTGTTGTTTTTCTTAAATTAATCATCGTTTGTTGTGTTATTGATTCATCGTTTTTATGGATGGATGTTGCTGTTAGTGGCTGTCAGTCCTCCACGAGTCCACGTTGATGGAGACAGGAGGAGAAGCTGAAAGTCTGAAACTGATCAGGTGACAAATCTTAAAAGAGTCTGTAAAACAAAAGAAAACACAGCAGTGTGAGTGAGATTTAGAAAATATTAGAACCATATGATCAACATAAGTAGATTTTATACAGTCTTGTCTGAGTCTTGACATTACATTACTTTACATTACTGAATATCTCTGGGTTGTGGACAAAACAAAACATCAGGAAACATTGATCAACATTTTTGACATTTCACATTGAAGCTTCATCCTCGACCTTGGAAGCAGCAGTATCATGTGATACAATGGAAAGCAGCTTTCCATTGTATCACATGATCTTCCTCAGCAGGTTATTTTTGTACCACGTTGGCTTAAGAACCGAGATTTAAAGTCCTTCTTGATATCTGATGATGAACGGCAGGTTTGTAGATCCTGACTCTCCCTCTGCTTCCTCCTTCAGGTCTCTTCCACCTGAGCCAGCAGCATCATGGGAGGTTCCACCTCCTCCCTTGTTGAGGATGCTGAGGGCGATGCGCCCCGGGGTGCAGCTCTGCCTCCGTCCCCCATCATGGGATGTCTGAGGAGCAGCCAAAGCACCTCGCTGCCCCGGCAGCTTCCCAGACCTGGCAGGCACAGAGAGCGCAGGTAAGAGCCGGAGGTAAACCTGACGGAGCCATCGCATGTTTCAGGGAGGACGCTCGCTATTCCACACATCGATATGTGCTGCTGTGATTAATCACTGCACAGTGATCGATCAGTTACTCACCTGCTGAGCTTCATTTGATCTCATTATTATCATCATCATTTCATAACGTCAGTGAAGGCGCTGCTTGTTTCTGACTGAAAACTAACAGCTCAGCCTCCGACTGAACCTCTGCCTCCAGTCTCTCCTTTTTCCTCATCAGTACTCGAGTACTCGTTCAAAATACGGAGTACTCACATTTGGACCTGTGCAGCTGCAGATAACATTGAAGCTTTCAGTCACACATCACTCGTCTAACATTACAAGCAGAACGCTGAGCAGGCTTCGGAAAGGTCGACGAGCTTTGTGTTTCACAGAAGAAGCAGCTCGACGATGACAACAAACAGCTTCTCGTCACGTTAGCAGCGCTGAGGATAAAACAGCGACACGCTTCAGGAGCTGATGGTGCAACTATCAGTGAGAACACCAACCACAAGAACGAGGAAAGAACTGATCTGAAACGTGACAAACAAAACAAACTGTTGATCTGCAGGTGAAAAAATCAAACAGTCAGACAAATTATTGATTTATTGAAATGATTACAGCATCTCAGTGTTTGTGGGTGTGATTCTTCTTCATGTCGTCTGATCTCCACAGTCAGAAAACTTCATCTTCATCATAATTCACTGCTCGTACTCGAATATGGGGAAACACTTAAAATGCAAACACTCGTCTCAACTGCTACATCCTTGGCAGACCGGCACAGAACAGCCTGGAGGTCACGGTCCATTTAAGCCTCCGTATCAGCAACAAATAGAGATGCAATCCTGAGGTCACTAAACCGTGAAGTCTCCACTGCACGGCTGAGACTCCATCCACAGAAATCACCAACACGACTCTGACTTAGGTTATACAACGCTCGGATGCACTGGATCAACAAACGTGGAACTGTGGCGAGAAATGAGTCTCAGTCTTGGAGACCAATAAATAAAATCCAGAGAAATTTGATCCAGAATAACTGAGTCAACGTGTTTCTGAGCTGGACGCAGACTGATCTCCAGTCAGCCCGTCTTGTTTGTTTGTCTGTTTGTTACTCTGTGCGTGAAATGAGTGATAATTTATTCACGTTATTAGCCCACACGTTGCATCGTGGCTGACCTGAGCAGGCGCTTCATTTATATTCCACAGTCGTGTGGGCGTCCCGGGCTCGAGCGTGTGCTCATGAATGTTTGATGAATTGGTCAATATGAAGTAAACCCTGCCAGACTTTTGTTCAGATCTCCACTTATTAATAATTACTGCCCGTCTTGTCTAATATGCCGTCTGATCTGTCTGCTGCGAGTCTTCTCTGCTGCCACATTGTCCCAAACCCCCCTCAGACTCGGTCCGAGCCGGAGTCGAGTTACTCTCTGACAGGAAATGTAACGCTACCGAGGAAATCCCTGATGGTTGGACTGCAGACGGGAGTCTGGGAAAGCACACACGAGCTCTGCAGAGGGGATTCACGTCCATGGATCCGTCTGCAGCGTGTTCCACGCGTAAAGATCAAACTGGACACACACTGTGGTTTTTATAGAAGTGTAAAGTTAGTGATTCGGCGATGTGAGTCATCACATCTGAGAGTAAGAACCGAACCACATGACGTCCCTGCTGTCCGTCCTGCTGTCATCACGTATGTGGACACCTTGCCCTGACACAGCCGGGCTCCACACTCATGAACGAACATGAACGATGGACGAACGTTGGATGTCCTGCGTGGATCATCAGAGGACCTGAGGCGGGATGAATGAAGCCTGGTTGCTCAAACAAACCACCTGTGACCACACCCACCTGTCAGTCAAAGCGTCCACGCTCTTAATCCTGCATAACTTTAAGCCTTAATATAATGTGAACAGGTGAGTTGTATATAAATTCACCCTCAGTACAGTTGTCATGAACGGGGAAATTAGCTACAGAGACCAAAACTGTTTTTTGTACCAGGCTGTAAACATGTTTATTTCTGCTGTGAAACATGGGGACTTATGGAGACTGACTCACTGCTGGAGCCAGCCTCAGGTGGACGTTAAAGGAACTGCAGTTTGTCTGGGATCAAATAATACAATCATGATCCCGCAGGCATCCAGGGATATAAGAGAAACTAGGCAGGTAAACTGAGACGGGGTGAGGGGGCGTCTTAGACCTTCCTGTCCTGAACCATCTGATCCGTGCACAGAGGATCAAACTATCGAGCGTGTTTCAGGAATTAATAAATGTCTTTGTGAAAGCCGTGCGTACAGTAGCAAAGTGTCTCTGCATTATTAATTACCGCCTTTGTTTAGGAGCTCCAGCTGAGCTCTGCATCACACACACACACACACACGCACACACACACACACGCACACACACACAGCTGCATCTTGGGCTGTGCTAGAGTTTCAGGCGCCGTGCCAAAGCTACTTAGAGCTCAGCTCAGAGAATGTGGGCCAGCCTCCGCACAGACGTCCCTCCGGCTCCTGCGGTCTGAATTCCCCCCTGGATGTCAGCGCTCAGATAATCTGGGTCTGCTTTACAGTCGAGACCTCTGAGCACAACCAGAACACGAGTGTTTGACAGCAGACGCAGCAAACGGAGCTAACTGCTGAATAATGTGAGCGGGAGCGTTTGAGGGCAGTTCATGTTGTTAGAGCAGCTTCTCGTATCATTTCCATATTCATGCATTTTAATGTTCTCCTCGAGGCCACGGCAGGGTGCAGGAAGATGAAGGAGCGCTAATGCACCGTCTCCCTTCATCCTCTCACGTCGCCTTCTCTCCTCTTCAGCTGAAGACACGTGTCAGGATCTTTATGGAAGTTATTAAATCACAGAAATATACCAAACTGAAACAAATCACCTCTGGATGACACATCAAAGTTTTAGTATTTTAAAGAATAATAAAAAATCATTTTGCTCAGTTTTGGAATTAATAAAGAAAATCCACCATATTCATTATTATGTTTATATTATGAAAGACAGGCTGAAAATTGAAACTAAATTTTTAAAGAACGTTTCATACAAACATGAAGCTCCTAACGAGTCACAGAGCACAAAGGAAAAACATAACTAAACAATAACAAATACAATTTACCAAAAATAAATCAAACTTAGCCGTGAAATTATAAAATGTTAAAAAGAATAAACACGTGGGATAAAACAGATGAAGAAGCAGAAACTGACCAAGACCTAAAAACAAGATATGAGGTTTGAATTAAAAGAATAAGAAATTAGACAGATGATGTGTCAGTATATGATGTTTGTGCAGTGTGAGTTATAAATAAATCACTGCTCAAATTAACATGGAGACAATAATAAGATAAAACTACCACCTGGGACAAAAAGAATTGAAATTGCAGTGTGCAGTAATAATACGATATAGATATTTATAGAAACCATGGGTATGGTAGAATAATAACTGTGCTGTGTTTTCTCTGCAGTTTCTCTTCAGGTTCGATGCCCATGCAGAGGAGCCAGTGGGCTTGTGGCTGTTGCACTTTCCTCAACGCAGCCGGCGCCCCCCGCTGCTCCATCTGTGAGGCCCCGCGGCGGAGACCCGACGCCCGGTGGATGTGGCACGGGACCAGCAGAGAGGACAGCCGGTGGTCCTGCCCTCGCTGTACGCTGTCCAACTCCCCTGACAGTCTGACCTGCTCTCTGTGTGGCTACACCGGGCTGCCGGGCCGAGCCCTGGGCTCATCTGAAGACCAGCCTCGGCCCCAGCGCTCCAGCAGCTGCTCCGGTCCCCTGAGGCCGTCATCGAGTCAGCAGCATAACAAAGAAGACAAAGGCAGCCTGAGCTGGGACTGTTTGCGGTGCACTCTGCAGAACACTCCTACCTCCATGTCCTGCTCTGCCTGTGGCGGACCACGCAAACTGTCTCTCCCCCAAATCCCAGACGACGCCTTGCTTGTGCCTGAAGTCTGCGATCAAACAGGAGCACAACCAGAACCTGCAGCCGGGGCGCTCTCCCTCTCCATATCCACCCGAGGAGAATGTTCACCGGTGGAGGCTTCGTATCCTCACACGAGCTCCTCTGTGCTCAGCCTCACGTCTTTAGGTCATAACAATCCTGTCCCCTGCAGCCGCAGAGAGGTGCCCCCTCCAGATGTTTGCCTCAGTCAGACATATAACTTAAGTCCCTCTCCGTCAGCACATCTGTCCACCCAACCCGAGCTCCAGCTCAGCAGACGGCTCAGCGTCCTGAAGGAGGAGATGTCACCGCTGTCACCTGCACCAGACGCCTCGTCCTCGTTTCCAGCAGGCCTGATCCACGTTACCAGGACAGAGGAGTGGTCGTGTCTGGCCTGCACGCTCATTAACAAGGTCAAAGCGAAACACTGCCTGGCCTGCCACACTCCTCAGCAACACAGCACACAGCTAAAACCGGCCTCGTCCCCAAAGAGGAAGGAGAGCATGCTGGTGGAGGCGCTGCGACAGAGTGATGAAGGAGAGGCCAAGGAGCTGTGGGAGAACATCGTCAGCTTCTGCAGAGAGGTTTGTGTCAGACTGCACTCAGACACTCTGAGCTCACATCAGCAGCCACATGAAGCTTGGCCTTTCTCTCTCCTGTCAGTCGTTGAGTTGTTTCTCATTCTTTCCCAGAACGCTGTGACGTTTGTGGACGACAGCTTCCCTCCTGGTCCAAAGTCTGTGGGCTTCCCGGTGGACGACAGCGTCCAACATCGGGTCAAAAAGTGGCTCCGTCCTCAAGAAATCAACTGCTGCAACCCGAGAGACCGCGCGGTGAAGTGGTCTGTTTTCCGCACGCCTCGCCCGTCTGACATCCTGCAGGGACTTCTGGGTAACTGCTGGTGAGCTTAAAGATCAGTCCACACCGTCGTTACGTGCACGTTAACGTACAAACAGGAAACCAGAAATATCCCAAGAATTTCTATTTTACAGATATTTAAGAAATAAGAAAATATTAAACCGGATTTATCTGGTGACCCTTTGGAGGGCCTCGACCCCTATGTTGGACTGAAATGCAGGCTGTATTTTCACATTGTTGATCTGAATGTTGCACGTTGATTCCTCACACACTTCTGAGCCTCTCTGCTGCAGTTTGACATCATGTCTGCCTGCTGACAGGTTTCTGAGTGCCTTGGCTGTTCTGGCTGAACGTCCTGAGCTGGTGGAGAAGGTGATGGTGACTCGCTCGCTGTGTGCAGAAGGAGCCTATCAGGTGCGTCTGTGTAAAGACGGCTCCTGGACCACGGTCCTGGTGGACGACATGCTGCCGTGTGACGAGAACGGACACCTCCTCTTCTCACAGGTGAGCCGAACTGAACTGTGTGTTCGTGTAACGAGGACGTCTGTTCACCCACAGTGGGCTGATGCTGCCTCCTGTGCTGTCAGCAGCTCTGCAGGAGAGACGCTCTGTGCTGAGGTTTAATCACTGAAGTCTGAGCAGGACGTTTCACATCGCAGACGATAGAGAAGCCAGGCTGAAACATGCCCTGCAGTTTGTGGCTTTTGTTCATTTAAACTCGACACTGATTGCACCGTAGTCACTACAGGATGCATCGTGTGAAACATCAGCTGGTTAGATTCTTGCCGCAGGCTGCAGCTGAGGATGAACTTTCCATCTTCTCCTTTCTGCCTGTCACCACACATGCTGTTTAAACTGTGCTCGAGGAGATAATGACTGAACTCTGACTCCTTTATTATCTCATGTTCTCTCTCCAGGCCCAGAGGAAGCAGCTCTGGGTGGCTCTGATTGAAAAAGCACTGGCCAAGCTCCATGGCTCCTACTTTGCTCTGCAGGCAGGTCGAGCTATCGAAGGCCTGTCCACGCTGACCGGGGCCCCCTGCGAGTCTCTCGCCCTCCAGGTCAGCGCCACCAACCCCAAAGAGGAACCCATCGACACGGACCTCATCTGGGCCAAGATGATGAGCTCCAAAGAAGCAGGGTGAGTCAGGAGGGGAAGGAAGGGGGAGTCATTTCAATAAGCTCAGTAATGAATCCTCTTTGTGCTGCTAGTTTCCTGATGGGGGCGTCCTGTGGAGGTGGGAACATGAAGGTGGATGACTCAGAGTACGAGTCCCTGGGTCTACGTCCACGACACGCTTACTCCGTCCTCGATGTGAGAGATGTCGACGGTCACAGGTGAGGTCGAGTCTTCATTTCCAGGAAGTGTACTAACAGTGTGTCTAAGTGTCTAACATCTGCTTCCTTCTTCAGGTTGCTGCAGCTGAGGAACCCGTGGGGTCGGTTCTCCTGGACTGGGCCGTGGGCGGACAACTGCCCAAACTGGCCTCCACACCTGAAGAGGGAGCTCTGTGCCCAGCGAGCCGAGGACGGCCTGTTCTGGATGGACTTCTTAGATTTCATCAGGTAGATCGGAGAAATATTAATTTATGGGGTAAAAAAACATTTTAATCAGTCACGTCACGCTGCTGCATGCGTGTGTGTGTTTATGTTCATCACACGTGTCTGTGAGTGTGTGTTTGACCCTGCCAGGTACTTTGACTCAGTGGATATCTGTAAGATTCATTCAGACTGGCAGGAGGTTCGAGTCCCGGGTGTTTTCCCGCGAGGAGCCGACGTCCCGGTGACGGTGGTGTCCATCACGGTGCTGGAGAGAACAGCCATGGAGCTGGCTTTATTCCAGCAGGGCAGCAGGTCGGAGCCCATCAATATGAGTGATCAGTGTTCAAGGGATAGTTTGTGTTTGGTTCTGACCCACAGCAGACAGGAGGACAGCGTGAAGCTAAACAATGTCCACCTTGCAAACATACAAGTTTCTCTTCTTAGGCGGTGGGACACAGCAGAGAGCCACCTGTTGGATCTGTGTGTGTTGCTGTTTCGAGTCTCCTACGACAGCCTGGGTACTCCGGCGTTGGGTCGCCTGCTGGCTCACAGCCGGCGCTCGGTGAGGAGGTTTGTGGGCTGCGACGTCATGCTGGAGCCGGGCGAGTACGCCGTGCTCTGCTGTGCCTTTAACCACTGGCACACGGCAGCCACAGACGGGACAAGTAAGACGGATTTTTACTTTTTAAACCGAAACGTCACTTTTAGCCGGTTCAGAATTTAGTTAGAGTGTGTGTGTGTGTGTGTGTGTGTGTGTGTGTGTGTGTGTGTGTGTGTGTGTGTGTGTGTGTGTGTGTGTGTGTGTGTGTTTTCAGCGAGCTGCTGCAGGTCAGAGGTGCCTGGTTACATGCTGGCAGTCTACAGCTCCAGACTGGTGATGGTGGAGCAGGTCACGGCCTCCAACACCACCATCGCCGACGCCATCATCCAGCTGACGGAGACTAAAGGAGAGAGACACGAGGTGACGCTGGTGTCACTGAACTGTCATTAACACGTTGTTCTCTGCTGCTGAAGAGCTCCTGAACGCATCACGCTCTCTGCTTTCAGGGTCGAGAGGGGATGACGTGTTACTACCTGACCCACGGCTGGGCGGGGCTCATCGTCATGGTGGAGAACAGACACCCACGTCATCACCTCCACGTGTCATGTGACTGCAGCGACAGCTTCAACGTGGTGTCGACGCGCAGCAGCCTTAAAGCCATCGACAGCATCCCGCCTCTGCACAGGTTCACCACTTCACTGCTGACGTCATGTTCTATTTGAAGTGATTTATTCGAATGAGCAGGATGTCAGATTTGTTGGACGAGTGTGGCAAACATGCACAGCTGTACTCGAGTATGGAGTGTGTGACCGAGTCTTCATTTCTCTCTCAGACAGGTGCTCGTGGTTTTGTCTCAGCTGGAGGGAAACGCTGGATTCTCCATCACACACAGGCTCGCTCATCGTAAGGCCGCTCAGGCTTCTCTGGGAAACTGGAGTCCCTCGAAGGCGACGCACAGTCCGGCTCTGAGCCCGGAGACCGCGGGTCTGCATCAGCCCCGACCTCTCTGACCGCTGAGCGACACGGAGGCAGCTTCAGTCCAACACGTGTTCGTTTGTCTCATTGGACTGCTGCTTCCATTGAAAACAGGAACATTTGTGTTGGATGGTTTTTGCACAGAGACGATCATATTTAGTGACGGGCAGAGTCAGAGCTGCTGCGAGGCAGAAATCATCTCACAGGGTAAACTGAATCTGACTGCAGATAAGTTATGATCCGCTGTCAGCACCAGGGGGACTATTTCTTTGGCTCGAGGCCGAGGCTGTATTCAGGGGCGGCCCACTCATTATTGTTCATTACAACGATATACAGGAGCTGATATTGGTTTATTGATTGAGTTCTATCAGCAAGCTTTTTATTTTCCAGG
The DNA here is from genome assembly GCA_004119915.2 of Collichthys lucidus. Classification (NCBI taxonomy): domain Eukaryota; kingdom Metazoa; phylum Chordata; class Actinopteri; family Sciaenidae; genus Collichthys; species Collichthys lucidus. The sequence continues at coordinate 714,105 of CM014100.1, read as the reverse complement.
TGACAGTTTATATTTTATTTCTCTTCACCTGAGTTTTACAACTCAGGGGATCAGAAAAATGAATCATCACAGATCCAGAGAGATCAATCGAGATTGATTGACTGGTTCGTTGATTGGTTGATTGATTGATTGATTGATTGGTTGGTTGGTTGATTGATTGATTGGTTGATTGGTTGATTGATTGATTGACTGGTTGATTGGTTGGTTGATGCTTGTGGTCTGAAGGGAAACGTCCTGTTTTGTTTGTGCGGGCACAAAAAGCAGACAAATGTTTCAGATGAGCAGCTCTGCCTCTGATCCACATTCCTCCACACACACGTAGATCAGACCTTAGAGTGAACACGTGATGCACTTTATATTTCACACACATCTCAGATCACACGCTGGTCTTCAGGTCAGGTCCAAACTGTCTTAATTGCACTGGTGATAGATGAAAACAAGTTACTCTCTTCGTTAGTTAGTCGTGTCTGAAGTGTCTGAGCTGTGTCTGTCCTCCTCACTGTTGAAATAACATCTTAGTCTTAGATGGAGACTCGCTGTGTGGACGCATTAGCACTTTATGAACTTTAAACTATGCTGGACTCTCGTGTTTGACTTTAGATGAAACATATTTTGTGCTTGTGAATCAGAAAACTCTTCCACACGTTAGAGACGACATATAAACTATGCAAATGTTTGAAAGCTGTTATGATGCTTCATCATTAAACATGTAAATCTCTTTAGCTGTGGCTCCTGTGTTCATCTGATCCATCCACTTTATTGTGACTGATTAATGAAGTCATTCATAAATATAATTTATTTATTATTTAATTATATTGAATATATATATATATATAAATAAATATTTACGCTACATTTACAAATAATTAATGTATTTATATGTGTGTATACAATTTAATACATTTTTTTATTTTTCAAAATAAAACTAATTATATTAAATATGTTTATATATATATTATTTAATAAATCAAATATGTACGCTACATTTACAAATAATTAATATAATAATTATTAATTAAAAACAATTTATATACTTATATGTGTGTATACAATTTATACAATACATTTTTCTATAATTAAAACTAATTATATTAAATGCAATTATATATATGTTATTTAATAAATCAAATATTTATGTTACATTTATATATTATATATTATATATTAATTATATGTAAATGTAACATAAATATTACATTTACATATAATTAGTATATTTATATGTGTGTAAAACATTTTATACATTTTTTTATATTTTTCAAAATAAAAGACTTCCTGTCGCCACTGACGATGGGCGTGTCCTGGTGACGCGTTTTACGTCACGGCTCCAAACCAAAACACGTCTCAGCAGCCGTTAGCCGCCTAGCTGAGCTCAGAGCGACACAGGTACGTTCGTCTAACGTTCGTCTAACGTTGTAAATGTGTTACTGTTATATCAGCGCTGTTTTGTTGTCGGCAGCAAAAAAACAAACAAACTGCGACATAGCGAACGAAGTGACTTTGTAAATGTTCGTGAAACATCGGAGACATTAGCTGCATGAGCTAAACGTGAGACAGGTCAGCCTGTCGGTGACGCGTGACTCTGCGGGAGGACAGCTCGTCTTCACCGGGGGGAGGTCGGCCCGGTTCGGCCTGGTCTGGCCCAGGTCCGGCCCCTCCTCGGAGCTCCAGCTGTTTACTCTTCACCGACCAAGACAAGATCAGGCTGATCCACAGCAGCTCGTGTTCACACGGTGAATAAGAAATGAGTCTTAAATAATAAATCTATAGAATAATGACGTCATGATGGAGTCACAGAGGGTTCTAACAGTCCTGCAGACTCTGGTTCAGGTCCGTGTGTCTGACCGGTCTAGGTGTTGTTGAGGTGGACACAGGTACCTGTACGGCGAGGTCCATCACCTCCTAAAGTCTCAGCAGCAGTTTGAGATTTATCTAACGTCCTTCTCCTCTCAGGTTCTGACCCGATCATCAGGATAGGGAAGCAAAGCGAAGAGGCGGCTGCTGCCGGCGCAGCGAGCCTGGTGGACAAAATGTCAGAGAGTCCGGAGAAGAGCGCCTCGGTGTCGGCTCAGGAGCTGAAGGAGCAGGGGAACCGGCTGTTCCTGAACCGCAAGTACCTGGAGGCCGCCGCCTGCTACAGCAAGGCCATAGTAAGGCCCGAGCGATGGGACGGGTCCGCTTCAGGTTCTTCACAGAGCCTTCACATTGTTCTCCTGTCGCCCGGCAGGCTCACAGTCCTTCAGTCCCGGCGTACTACACCAACAGAGCGCTGTGCTACGTGAAGCTGCAGCAGTACGACAGAGCTCTGGCAGACTGCCGCCACGCGCTGGAGCTGGACAGCCAGTCGGTGAAGGCTCACTTCTTCATGGGTCAGTGTCACCTGGAGATGGAGAGTTACGACGAAGCCATCGGCAACCTGCAGAGAGGTACGAGGGATGTTCACACACCTCCGGCCTGCTGTCGGCGCCTCGGCTCATCTTTGTTTTGTCATTTTCCAGCTTACAACTTGGCGAAGGAGCAGCGGCTGAACTTCGGCGACGACATCCCGAGCGCTCTGCGGATCGCCAAGAAGAAACGCTGGAACAGCCTGGAGGAGAGGAGGATCAACCAGGAGGGCGAGCTGCACGCCTACCTCACCAAACTCATCCAGGCGGAGAAAAAGAGGCAGGTGGAGCCGACAGAGCGAGACGTCACGGGACGCTCAGTGTTTGTTTTAACGTAAAGGTCACGTGCTTCATGTTTCAGAGAACTGGACGGCTGCAGACACAGAGAAGAAGACAAGTCCGACGACGGCAGAGTCCAACACACCCTGAACGAGATCCACAGCAAACACGTAGGTCCACAGACTTCATGTAAGACCAGGTCGACTTTAGATCCACATGAGGCACGAGATCAGAGAGCTCCTCATGAATACTGTAAACAAACACTGTGACCTTTGACCCGCTTCGGTGTCATCGTGTTTTCTGCAGGACAAGTATCTGTCGGACATGGAGGAGCTGTTCTGTCAGGTGGACGAGAAGAGGAAGGTTGGTGTCAGACACAAACACAACGCGCTGATGTAGTAATCGTCCTTCTGATCAGTGTCTGTGTGTCTGACAGAAGCGGGAGATCCCGGACTTCCTGTGTGGAAAGATCAGCTTCGAGCTGATGAGGGAGCCGTGCATCACTCCGAGCGGCGTCACCTACGACAGGAAAGACATCGAAGAGCACCTGCAGGTAAGAACTCCACCCACAGGTCCCTGAACGCACCGTGAAGTGAGCTTCATGTAGTCAGAGCTGACAAAGGTCCACGTGTTGTTCTTTCACAGCGAGTCGGCCACTTCGACCCGGTGACCCGCTCTCCTCTGACCCAGGATCAGCTGATCCCAAACCTGGCCATGAAGGAAGTCATCGACGCTTTTATTCTGGAGAACGGATGGGTGGAGGACTACTGACCCACGAGAGGAAGGAAGGGAAATGATTCTGACAGTTTGAGGATGAAGACGGTGGATGAGTGCGATCGATCACATGTGCTTCATGCTGCTCCGCCATTGGCTTAAATTCAAAGTTTAAGAACCAATCACAAGCTTCTTAAAGTCAAGCTTTATTCTGACAGAGACAAAAGAAACAAACAGATGCTTTAAAGATTTGCTGTCCGTGTCACTAGAGGGCGCTGCAGCATTTCAGCAGGCAGAGTGAGTCCTCTATAAAAATACTCTGTTACAAGTTGAAGGAAGTAAAATTACTTTAATATCCGTCCATCCGTCCCCTTCCTCTTAGAAGAAACACATTCCAGCTCCTCCTGGAGGATCCTGAGGCGTCCCCAGGCCAGATGGACCATGTAGTCCCTCCAGTGAGTTCTGGGTCTGTCCCGGGTCTCAGGAGCTCAGGAGGATCCGGATCAGAGCCATCCACGTGATCTTTGTTTAAAATTCTAAAGTAAAAAGTAACTTTCAGACGAAATGTGACCAAACCCAGCTGCAGGTTTCAAATGTTTTATTGTTGGAGTAAAGTTCAACTCAGAGTTATTTTAGTCTAAACGTGGCATCAGGTATCGAGTCACACGTCGTGAACGAGCGCCTCGAGATCCAGAATATTTAAACGTTTATTTAGTGTGAACTGTGAAACTGCAGCACACGAAACGTCTCCTCGTTTCAAATCAAAAGAAAACGTTCCGGTCCGTGACGTTGATTCATGGAGACAAACAGCAGGTGGCGCTAACTCTCACTCTCACCCACCTGTGATGTTGGTGTCATAAATCCAGCAGGTGTGTCGTCCAGGTGTTTCCTCCTTCAGCAGCCCACAAACGGACCACGAGATCCTGATCCATCCAGATCTGTTACAGACTGACCCTGAACAGGGACCAGGTTTAAATCAGCACATACAATCAGATTACTCTCTGAAAGTAATCAGATTACTCGCTAGTCACTTCAGGTGCAAATGTGGGAAAGTGTTGCGTTTGCTGGCAAACAAAAAGAGCGTAAACCGCAGCGTTTGTGATGTTAATCAGACGTTAATTAAAGATGATTAGTGTTTTTATGATGCAGCTTTGTGCTTCATTATTCTCCTCGTGTTTTGTTGCTGTGGTAACATCAGGCGTCTCCTTCATCAGCCAGTTTCTGTTAAAATGTGACGATTACAATCTTTGACTGAGCGTCTGAAGCTCGTTACAGTTTGTTGTTTGAAAATGTGATAAAATAATAAAAGTGTCATGTTTTCTTCTGGTCTCCTTCACTCATAGATAAACCACGTACGTTAAAGACGGAAACACAAGCAGAATATCTTTACACATTTCTTTCAGTCATCCTCGACAAACTTCACGGGCTGAAATAAACTGCTGGGAAATAAAAAACAGGAATATGAGTTTGATGTTTCTGAACTGCACGAGCACAAACACTGAACCAATGATCGCTGTGGAACAACGCTAGAAATATTTCAGATGGAAAAGTTGAATTATTCTTTGAGGATTCAAAAAGACAAATTTGAAATAAACTCCAACAAGCAGAGTCTGACTGAAGTTCCTCCTGACGTGAACCATAGGAACTCTTTCTGCTTCTATTCATGATAAAAAGAA
>CM014100.1:658980-708952 GCA_004119915.2 Collichthys lucidus | reverse complement strand
CTGAAGGAGGAACACCTGGACGACACACCTGCTGGATTTATGACACCAACATCACAGGTGGGTGAGAGTGAGAGTTAGCGCCACCTGCTGTTTGTCTCCATGAATCAACGTCACGGACCGGAACGTTTTCTTTTGATTTGAAACGAGGAGACGTTTCGTGTGCTGCAGTTTCACAGTTCACACTAAATAAACGTTTAAATATTCTGGATCTCGAGGCGCTCGTTCACGACGTGTGACTCGATACCTGATGCCACGTTTAGACTAAAATACTCTGAGTTGAACTTTACTCCAACAATAAAACATTTGAAACCTGCAGCTGGGTTTGGTCACATTTCGTCTGAAAGTTACTTTTTACTTTAGGATTTTAAACAAAGATCACGTGGATGGCTCTGATCCGGATCCTCCTGAGCTCCTGAGACCCGGGACAGACCCAGAACTCACTGGAGGGACTACATGGTCCATCTGGCCTGGGGACGCCTCAGGATCCTCCAGGAGGAGCTGGAATGTGTTTCTTCTAAGAGGAAGGGGACGGATGGACGGATATTAAAGTAATTTTACTTCCTTCAACTTGTAACAGTATTTTTATAGAGGACTCACTCTGCCTGCTGAAATGCTGCAGCGCCCTCTAGTGACACGGACAGCAAATCTTTAAAGCATCTGTTTGTTTCTTTTGTCTCTGTCAGAATAAAGTTTGACTTTAAGAAGCTTGTGATTGGTTCTTAAACTTTGAATTTAAGCCAATGGCGGAGCAGCATGAAGCACATGTGATCGATCGCACTCATCCAGCGTCTTCATCCTCAAACTGTCAGAATCATTTCCCTTCCTTCCTCTCGTGGGTCAGTAGTCCTCCACCCATCCGTTCTCCAGAATAAAAGCGTCGATGACTTCCTTCATGGCCAGGTTTGGGATCAGCTGATCCTGGGTCAGAGGAGAGCGGGTCACCGGGTCGAAGTGGCCGACTCGCTGTGAGAGAACAACACGTGGACCTTTGTCAGCTCTGACTACATGAAGCTCACTTCACGGTGCGTTCAGGGACCTGTGGGTGGAGTTCTTACCTGCAGGTGCTCTTCGATGTCTTTCCTGTCGTAGGTGACGCCGCTCGGAGTGATGCACGGCTCTCTCATCAGCTCGAAGCTGATCTTTCCACACAGGAAGTCCGGGATCTCCCGCTTCTGTCAGACACACAGACACTGATCAGAAGGACGATTACTACATCAGCGCGTTGTGTTTGTGTCTGACACCAACCTTCCTCTTCTCGTCCACCTGACAGAACAGCTCCTCCATGTCCGACAGATACTTGTCCTGCAGAAAACACGATGACACCGAAGCGGGTCAAAGGTCACAGTGTTTGTTTACAGTATTCATGTCTGATCTCGTGCCTCATGTGGATCTAAAGTCGACCTGGTCTTACATGAAGTCTGTGGACCTACGTGTTTGCTGTGGATCTCGTTCAGGGTGTGTTGGACTCTGCCGTCGTCGGACTTGTCTTCTTCTCTGTGTCTGCAGCCGTCCAGTTCTCTGAAACATGAAGCACGTGACCTTTACGTTAAAACAAACACTGAGCGTCCCGTGACGTCTCGCTCCGTCGGCTCCACCTGCCTCTTTTTCTCCGCCTGGATGAGTTTGGTGAGGTAGGCGTGCAGCTCGCCCTCCTGGTTGATCCTCCTCTCCTCCAGGCTGTTCCAGCGTTTCTTCTTGGCGATCCGCAGAGCGCTCGGGATGTCGTCGCCGAAGTTCAGCCGCTGCTCCTTCGCCAAGTTGTAAGCTGGAAAATGACAAAACAAAGATGAGCCGAGGCGCCGACAGCAGGCCGGAGGTGTGTGAACATCCCTCGTACCTCTCTGCAGGTTGCCGATGGCTTCGTCGTAACTCTCCATCTCCAGGTGACACTGACCCATGAAGAAGTGAGCCTTCACCGACTGGCTGTCCAGCTCCAGCGCGTGGCGGCAGTCTGCCAGAGCTCTGTCGTACTGCTGCAGCTTCACGTAGCACAGCGCTCTGTTGGTGTAGTACGCCGGGACTGAAGGACTGTGAGCCTGCCGGGCGACAGGAGAACAATGTGAAGGCTCTGTGAAGAACCTGAAGCGGACCCGTCCCATCGCTCGGGCCTTACTATGGCCTTGCTGTAGCAGGCGGCGGCCTCCAGGTACTTGCGGTTAAGGAACAGCCGGTTCCCCTGCTCCTTCAGCTCCTGAGCCGACACCGAGGCGCTCTTCTCCGGACTCTCTGACATTTTGTCCACCAGGCTCGCTGCGCCGGCAGCAGCCGCCTCTTCGCTTTGCTTCCCTATCCTGATGATCGGGTCAGAACCTGAGAGGAGAAGGACGTTAGATAAATCTCAAACTGCTGCTGAGACTTTAGGAGGTGATGGACCTCGCCGTACAGGTACCTGTGTCCACCTCAACAACACCTGGACCGGTCAGACACACGGACCTGAACCAGAGTCTGCAGGACTGTTAGAACCCTCTGTGACTCCATCATGACGTCATTATTCTATAGATTTATTATTTAAGACTCATTTCTTATTCACCGTGTGAACACGAGCTGCTGTGGATCAGCCTGATCGTGTCTTGGTCGGTGAAGAGTAAACAGCTGGAGCTCCGAGGAGGGGCCGGACCCGGGCCAGACCAGGCCGAACCGGGCCAGACCGGGCCGACCTCCCCCCGGTGAAGACGAGCTGTCCTCCCGCAGAGTCACGCGTCACCGACAGGCTGACCTGTCTCACGTTTAGCTCATGCAGCTAATGTCTCCGATGTTTCACGAACATTTACAAAGTCACTTCGTTCGCTATGTCGCAGTTTGTTTGTTTTTTTTGCTGCCGACAACAAAACAGCGCTGATATAACAGTAACACATTTACAACGTTAGACGAACGTTAGACGAACGTTAGACGAACGTACCTGTGTCGCTCTGAGCTCAGCTAGGCGGCTAACGGCTGCTGAGACGTGTTTTGGTTTGGAGCCGTGACGTAAAACGCGTCACCAGGACACGCCCATCGTCAGTGGCGACAGGAAGTCTTTTATTTTGAAAAATATAAAAAATGTATAAAATGTTTTACACACATATAAATATACTAATTATATGTAAATGTAATATTTATGTTACATTTACATATAATTAATTATATGTAAATGTAACATAAATATTTGATTTATTAAATAACACATATATAAATATATTTAATATAATTAGTTTTAATTATAGAAAAATGTATTGTATAAATTGTATACACACATATACGTATATAAATTGTTTTTAATTATTAATTATTATATTAATTATTTGTAAATGTAGCGTACATATTTGATTTATTAAATAATATATATATAAACATATTTTATATAATTAGTTTTATTTTGAAAAATAAAAAAAATGTATTAAATTGTATACACACATATAAATACATTAATTATTTGTAAATGTAGCGTAAATATTTATTTATATATATATATATATTCAATATAATTAAATAATAAATCAATTATATTTATGAATGACTTCATTAATCAGTCACAATAAAGTGGATGGATCAGATGAACACAGGAGCCACAGCTAAAGAGATTTACATGTTTAATGATGAAGCATCATAACAGCTTTCAAACATTTGCATAGTTTATATGTCGTCTCTAACGTGTGGAAGAGTTTTCTGATTTACAAGCACAAAATATGTTTCATCTAAAGTCAAACACGAGAGTCCAGCATAGTTTAAAGTTCATAAAGTGCTAATGCGTCCACACAGCGAGTCTCCATCTAAGACTAAGACGTTATTTCAACAGTGAGGAGGACAGACACAGCTCAGACACTTCAGACACGACTAACTAACGAAGAGAGTAACTTGTTTTCATCTATCACCAGTGCAATTAAGACAGTTTGGACCTGACCTGAAGACCAGCGTGTGATCTGAGATGTGTGTGAAATATAAAGTGCATCACGTGTTCACTCTAAGGTCTGATCTACGTGTGTGTGGAGGAATGTGGATCAGAGGCAGAGCTGCTCATCTGAAACATTTGTCTGCTTTTTGTGCCCGCACAAACAAAACAGGACGTTTCCCTTCAGACCACAAGCATCAACCAACCAATCAACCAATCAATCAACCAATCAACCAATCAATCAACCAACCAACCAACCAATCAACCAACCAACCAACCAATCAATCAATCAATCAATCAATCAATCAATCAATCAATCAATCAATCAACCAATCAACCAATCAACCAATCAACGAACCAGTCAATCAATCTCGATTGATCTCTCTGGATCTGTGATGATTCATTTTTCTGATCCCCTGAGTTGTAAAACTCAGGTGAAGAGAAATAAAATATAAACTGTCACCTGGAAAATAAAAAGCTTGCTGATAGAAATCAATCAATAAACCAATATCAGCTCCTGTATATCGTTGTAATGAACAATAATGAGTGGGCCGCCCCTGAATACAGCCTCGGCCTCGAGCCAAAGAAATAGTCCCCCTGGTGCTGACAGCGGATCATAACTTATCTGCAGTCAGATTCAGTTTACCCTGTGAGATGATTTCTGCCTCGCAGCAGCTCTGACTCTGCCCGTCACTAAATATGATCGTCTCTGTGCAAAAACCATCCAACACAAATGTTCCTGTTTTCAATGGAAGCAGCAGTCCAATGAGACAAACGAACACGTGTTGGACTGAAGCTGCCTGCGTGTCGCTCAGCAGTCAGAGAGGTCGGGGCTGATGCAGACCCGCGGTCTCCGGGCTCAGAGCCGGACTGTGCGTTGCCTTCGAGGGACTCCAGTTTCCCAGAGAAGCCTGAGCGGCCTTACGATGAGCGAGCCTGTGTGTGATGGAGAATCCAGCGTTTCCCTCCAGCTGAGACAAAACCACGAGCACCTGTCTGAGAGAGAAATGAAGACTCGGTCACACACTCCATACTCGAGTACAGCTGTGCATGTTTGCCACACTCGTCCAACAAATCTGACATCCTGCTCATTCGAATAAATCACTTCTAATAGAACATGACGTCAGCAGTGAAGTGGTGAACCTGTGCAGAGGCGGGATGCTGTCGATGGCTTTAAGGCTGCTGCGCGTCGACACCACGTTGAAGCTGTCGCTGCAGTCACATGACACGTGGAGGTGATGACGTGGGTGTCTGTTCTCCACCATGACGATGAGCCCCGCCCAGCCGTGGGTCAGGTAGTAACACGTCATCCCCTCTCGACCCTGAAAGCAGAGAGCGTGATGCGTTCAGGAGCTCTTCAGCAGCAGAGAACAACGTGTTAATGACAGTTCAGTGACACCAGTGTCACCTCGTGTCTCTCTCCTTTAGTCTCCGTCAGCTGGATGATGGCGTCGGCGATGGTGGTGTTGGAGGCCGTGACCTGCTCCACCATCACCAGTCTGGAGCTGTAGACTGCCAGCATGTAACCAGGCACCTCTGACCTGCAGCAGCTCGCTGAAAACACACACACACACACACACACACACACACACACACACACACACACACACACACACACACACACACTCTAACTAAATTCTGAACCGGCTAAAAGTGACGTTTCGGTTTAAAAAGTAAAAATCCGTCTTACTTGTCCCGTCTGTGGCTGCCGTGTGCCAGTGGTTAAAGGCACAGCAGAGCACGGCGTACTCGCCCGGCTCCAGCATGACGTCGCAGCCCACAAACCTCCTCACCGAGCGCCGGCTGTGAGCCAGCAGGCGACCCAACGCCGGAGTACCCAGGCTGTCGTAGGAGACTCGAAACAGCAACACACACAGATCCAACAGGTGGCTCTCTGCTGTGTCCCACCGCCTAAGAAGAGAAACTTGTATGTTTGCAAGGTGGACATTGTTTAGCTTCACGCTGTCCTCCTGTCTGCTGTGGGTCAGAACCAAACACAAACTATCCCTTGAACACTGATCACTCATATTGATGGGCTCCGACCTGCTGCCCTGCTGGAATAAAGCCAGCTCCATGGCTGTTCTCTCCAGCACCGTGATGGACACCACCGTCACCGGGACGTCGGCTCCTCGCGGGAAAACACCCGGGACTCGAACCTCCTGCCAGTCTGAATGAATCTTACAGATATCCACTGAGTCAAAGTACCTGGCAGGGTCAAACACACACTCACAGACACGTGTGATGAACATAAACACACACACACACGCATGCAGCAGCGTGACGTGACTGATTAAAATGTTTTTTTACCCCATAAATTAATATTTCTCCGATCTACCTGATGAAATCTAAGAAGTCCATCCAGAACAGGCCGTCCTCGGCTCGCTGGGCACAGAGCTCCCTCTTCAGGTGTGGAGGCCAGTTTGGGCAGTTGTCCGCCCACGGCCCAGTCCAGGAGAACCGACCCCACGGGTTCCTCAGCTGCAGCAACCTGAAGAAGGAAGCAGATGTTAGACACTTAGACACACTGTTAGTACACTTCCTGGAAATGAAGACTCGACCTCACCTGTGACCGTCGACATCTCTCACATCGAGGACGGAGTAAGCGTGTCGTGGACGTAGACCCAGGGACTCGTACTCTGAGTCATCCACCTTCATGTTCCCACCTCCACAGGACGCCCCCATCAGGAAACTAGCAGCACAAAGAGGATTCATTACTGAGCTTATTGAAATGACTCCCCCTTCCTTCCCCTCCTGACTCACCCTGCTTCTTTGGAGCTCAGCATCTTGGCCCAGATGAGGTCCGTGTCGATGGGTTCCTCTTTGGGGTTGGTGGCGCTGACCTGGAGGGCGAGAGACTCGCAGGGGGCCCCGGTCAGCGTGGACAGGCCTTCGATAGCTCGACCTGCCTGCAGAGCAAAGTAGGAGCCATGGAGCTTGGCCAGTGCTTTTTCAATCAGAGCCACCCAGAGCTGCTTCCTCTGGGCCTGGAGAGGGAACATGAGATAATAAAGGAGTCAGAGTTCAGTCATTATCTCCTCGAGCACAGTTTAAACAGCATGTGTGGTGACAGGCAGAAAGGAGAAGATGGAAAGTTCATCCTCAGCTGCAGCCTGCGGCAAGAATCTAACCAGCTGATGTTTCACACGATGCATCCTGTAGTGACTACGGTGCAATCAGTGTCGAGTTTAAATGAACAAAAGCCACAAACTGCAGGGCATGTTTCAGCCTGGCTTCTCCATCGTCTGCGATGTGAAACGTCCTGCTCAGACTTCAGTGATTAAACCTCAGCACAGAGCGTCTCTCCTGCAGAGCTGCTGACAGCACAGGAGGCAGCATCAGTCCACTGTGGGTGAACAGACGTCCTCGTTACACGAACACACAGTTCAGTTCGGCTCACCTGTGAGAAGAGGAGGTGTTCGTTCTCGTCACACGGCAGCATGTCGTCCACCAGGACCGTGGTCCAGGAGCCGTCTTTACACAGACGCACCTGATAGGCTCCTTCTGCACACAGCGAGCGAGTCACCATCACCTTCTCCACCAGCTCAGGACGTTCAGCCAGAACAGCCAAGGCACTCAGAAACCTGTCAGCAGGCAGACATGATGTCAAACTGCAGCAGAGAGGCTCAGAAGTGTGTGAGGAATCAACGTCCAACATTCAGATCAACAATGTGAAAATACAGCCTGCATTTCAGTCCAACATAGGGGTCGAGGCCCTCCAAAGGGTCACCAGATAAATCCGGTTTAATATTTTCTTATTTCTTCAATATCTGTAAAATAGAAATTCTTGGGATATTTCTGGTTTTTCTGTGTTTGTACGTTAACGTGCACGTAGCGACGGTGTGGACTGATCTTTAAGCTCACCAGCAGTTACCCAGAAGTCCCTGCAGGATGTCAGACGGGCGAGGCGTGCGGAAAACAGACCACTTCACCGCGCGGTCTCTCGGGTTGCAGCAGTTGATTTCTTGAGGACGGAGCCACTTTTTGACCCGATGTTGGACGCTGTCGTCCACCGGGAAGCCCACAGACTTTGGACCAGGAGGGAAGCTGTCGTCCACAAACGTCACAGCGTTCTGGGAAAGAATGAGAAACAACTCAACGACTGACAGGAGAGAGAAAGGCCAAGCTTCATGTGGCTGCTGATGTGAGCTCAGAGTGTCTGAGTGCAGTCTGACACAAACCTCTCTGCAGAAGCTGACGATGTTCTCCCACAGCTCCTTGGCCTCTCCTTCATCACTCTGTCGCAGCGCCTCCACCAGCATGCTCTCCTTCCTCTTTGGGGACGAGGCCGGTTTTAGCTGTGTGCTGTGTTGCTGAGGAGTGTGGCAGGCCAGGCAGTGTTTCGCTTTGACCTTGTTAATGAGCGTGCAGGCCAGACACGACCACTCCTCTGTCCTGGTAACGTGGATCAGGCCTGCTGGAAACGAGGACGAGGCGTCTGGTGCAGGTGACAGCGGTGACATCTCCTCCTTCAGGACGCTGAGCCGTCTGCTGAGCTGGAGCTCGGGTTGGGTGGACAGATGTGCTGACGGAGAGGGACTTAAGTTATGTGTCTGACTGAGGCAAACATCTGGAGGGGGCACCTCTCTGCGGCTGCAGGGGACAGGATTGTTATGACCTAAAGACGTGAGGCTGAGCACAGAGGAGCTCGTGTGAGGATACGAAGCCTCCACCGGTGAACATTCTCCTCGGGTGGATATGGAGAGGGAGAGCGCCCCCGCTGCAGGTTCTGGTTGTGCTCCTGTTTGATCGCAGACTTCAGGCACAAGCAAGGCGTCGTCTGGGATTTGGGGGAGAGACAGTTTGCGTGGTCCGCCACAGGCAGAGCAGGACATGGAGGTAGGAGTGTTCTGCAGAGTGCACCGCAAACAGTCCCAGCTCAGGCTGCCTTTGTCTTCTTTGTTATGCTGCTGACTCGATGACGGCCTCAGGGGACCGGAGCAGCTGCTGGAGCGCTGGGGCCGAGGCTGGTCTTCAGATGAGCCCAGGGCTCGGCCCGGTAGCCCGGTGTAGCCACACAGGGAGCAGGTCAGACTGTCAGGGGAGTTGGACAGCGTACAGCGAGGGCAGGACCACCGGCTGTCCTCTCTGCTGGTCCCGTGCCACATCCACCGGGCGTCGGGTCTCCGCCGCGGGGCCTCACAGATGGAGCAGCGGGGGGCGCCGGCTGCGTTGAGGAAAGTGCAACAGCCACAAGCCCACTGGCTCCTCTGCATGGGCATCGAACCTGAAGAGAAACTGCAGAGAAAACACAGCACAGTTATTATTCTACCATACCCATGGTTTCTATAAATATCTATATCGTATTATTACTGCACACTGCAATTTCAATTCTTTTTGTCCCAGGTGGTAGTTTTATCTTAATATTGTCTCCATGTTAATTTGAGCAGTGATTTATTTATAACTCACACTGCACAAACATCATATACTGACACATCATCTGTCTAATTTCTTATTCTTTTAATTCAAACCTCATATCTGCAAATATTTGCTTGTTTTTAGGTCTTGATCAGTTTCTGCTTCTTCATCTGTTTTATCCCACGTGTTTATTCTTTTTAACATTTTATAATTTCACGGCTAAGTTTGATTTATTTTTGGTAAATTGTATTTGTTATTGTTTAGTTATGTTTTTCCTTTGTGCTCTGTGACTCGTTAGGAGCTTCATGTTTGTATGAAACGTTCTTTAGAAATTTAGTTTCAATTTTCAGCCTGTCTTTCATAATATAAACATAATAATGAATATGGTGGATTTTCTTTATTAATTCCAAAACTGAGCAAAATGATTTTTTATCATTCTTTAAAATACTAAAACTTTGATGTGTCATCCAGAGGTGATTTGTTTCAGTTTGGTATATTTCTGTGATTTAATAACTTCCATAAAGATCTGCTGATATCAAACGTGAAAATCCTTACACGTGTCTTCAGCTGAAGAGGAGAGAAGGCGAAGTAAGAGGATGAAGGGAGACGGTGCATTAGCGCTCCTTCATCTTCCTGCACCCTGCGGTGGCCTCGAGGAGAACATTAAAATGCATGAATATGGAAATGATACGAGAAGCTGCTCTAACAACATGAACTGCCCTCAAACGCACACATTATTCAGCAGTTAGCTTCGTTTGCTGCGTCTGCTGTCAAACACTCGTGTTCTGGTTGTGCTCAGAGGTCTCGACTGTAAAGCAGACCCAGATTATCTGAGCGCTGACATCCAGACCGCAGGAGCCGGAGGGACGTCTGTGCGGAGGCTGGCCCACATTCTCTGAGCTGAGCTCTAAGTAGCTTTGGCACGGCGCCTGAAACTCTAGCACAGCCCAAGATGCAGCTGTGTGTGTGTGTGTGTGTGTGTGCGTGTGTGTGTGTGTGCGTGTGTGTGTGTGTGATGCAGAGCTCAGCTGGAGCTCCTAAACAAAGGCGGTAATTAATAATGCAGAGACACTTTGCTACTGTACGCATGGCTTTCACAAAGACATTTATTAATTCCTGAAACACGCTCGATAGTTTGATCCTCTGTGCACGGATGGTTCAGGGCAGGAAGGTCTAAGACGCCCCCTCACCCCGTCTCAGTTTACCTGCCTAGTTTCTCTTATATCCCTGGATGCCTGCGGGATCATGATTGTATTATTTGATCCCAGACAAACTGCAGTTCCTCTAACGTCCACCTGAGGCTGGCTCCAGCAGTGAGTCAGTCTCCATAAGTCCCCATGTTTCACAGCAGAAATAAACATGTTTACAGCCTGGTACAAAAACAGTTTTGGTCTCTGTAGCTAATTTCCCCGTTCATGACAACTGTACTGAGGGTGAATTTATATACAACTCACCTGTTCACATTATATTAAGTTATATTAAAGTTATGCAGGGTTAAGAGCGTGGACGCTTTGATTGACAGGTGGGTGTGGTCACAGGTGGTTTGTTTGAGCAACCAGGCTTCATTCATCCCGCCTCAGGTCCTCTGATGATCCACGCAGGACATCCAACGTTCGTCCATCGTTCATGTTCGTTCATGAGTGTGGAGCCCGGCTGTGTCAGGGCAAGGTGTCCACATACGTGATGACAGCAGGACGGACAGCAGGGACGTCATGTGGTTCGGTTCTTACTCTCAGATGTGATGACTCACATCGCCGAATCACTAACTTTACACTTCTATAAAAATCACAGTGTGTGTCCAGTTTGATCTTTACGCGTGGAACACGCTGCAGACGGATCCATGGACGTGAATCCCCTCTGCAGAGCTCGTGTGTGCTTTCCCAGACTCCCGTCTGCAGTCCAACCATCAGGGATTTCCCCGGTAGCGTTACATTTCCTGTCAGAGAGTAACTCGACTCCGGCTCGGACCGAGTCTGGGGGGGGTTTGGGACAATGTGGCAGCAGAGAAGACTCGCAGCAGACAGATCAGACGGCATATTAGACAAGACGGGCAGTAATTATTAATAAGTGGAGATCTGAACAAAAGTCTGGCAGGGTTTACTTCATATTGACCAATTCATCAAACATTCATGAGCACACGCTTGAGCCCGGGACGCCCACACGACTGTGGAATATAAATGAAGCGTCTGCTCAGGTCAGCCACGATGCAACGTGTGGGCTAATAACGTGAATAAATTATCACTCATTTCACGCACAGAGTAACAAACAGACAAACAAACAAGACGGGCTGACTGCAGATCAGTCTGCGTCCAGCTCAGAAACACGTTGACTCAGTTATTCTGGATCAAATTTCTCTGGATTTTATTTATTGGTCTCCAAGACTGAGACTCATTTCTCGCCACAGTTCCACGTTTGTTGATCCAGTCCATCCGAGCGTTGTATAACCTAAGTCAGAGTCGTGTTGGTGATTTCTGTGGATGGAGTCTCAGCCGTGCAGTGGAGACTTCACGGTTTAGTGACCTCAGGATTGCATCTCTATTTGTTGCTGATACGGAGGCTTAAATGGACCGTGACCTCCAGGCTGTTCTGTGCCGGTCTGCCAAGGATGTAGCAGCTGAGACGAGTGTTTGCATTTTAAGTGTTTCCCCATATTCGAGTACGAGCAGTGAATTATGATGAAGATGAAGTTTTCTGACTGTAGAGATCAGACGACATGAAGAAGAATCACACCCACAAACACTGAGATGCTGTAATCATTTCAATAAATCAATAATTTGTCTGACTGTTTGATTTTTTCACCTGCAGATCAACAGTTTGTTTTGTTTGTCACGTTTCAGATCAGTTCTTTCCTCGTTCTTGTGGTTGGTGTTGTCACTGATAGTTGCACCATCAGCTCCTGAAGCGTGTCGCTGTTTTATCCTCAGCGCTGCTAACGTGACGAGAAGCTGTTTGTTGTCATCGTCGAGCTGCTTCTTCTGTGAAACACAAAGCTCGTCGACCTTTCCGAAGCCTGCTCAGCGTTCTGCTTGTAATGTTAGACGAGTGATGTGTGACTGAAAGCTTCAATGTTATCTGCAGCTGCACAGGTCCAAATGTGAGTACTCCGTATTTTGAACGAGTACTCGAGTATTGATGAGGAAAAAGGAGAGACTGGAGGCAGAGGTTCAGTCGGAGGCTGAGCTGAGCTGTTAGTTTTCAGTCAGAAACAAGCAGCGCCTTCACTGACGTTATGAAATGATGATGATAATAATGAGATCAAATGAAGCTCAGCAGGTGAGTAACTGATCGATCACTGTGCAGTGATTAATCACAGCAGCACATAACGATGTGTGGAATAGCGAGCGTCCTCCCTGAAACATGCTATGGCTCCGTCAGGTTTACCTCCGGCTCTTACCTGCGCTCTCTGTGCCTGCCAGGTCTGGGAAGCTGCCGGGGCAGCGAGGTGCTTTGGCTGCTCCTCAGACATCCCATGATGGGGGACGGAGGCAGAGCTGCACCCCGGGGCGCATCGCCCTCAGCATCCTCAACAAGGGAGGAGGTGGAACCTCCCATGATGCTGCTGGCTCAGGTGGAAGAGACCTGAAGGAGGAAGCAGAGGGAGAGTCAGGATCTACAAACCTGCCGTTCATCATCAGATATCAAGAAGGACTTTAAATCTCGGTTCTTAAGCCAACGTGGTACAAAAATAACCTGCTGAGGAAGATCATGTGATACAATGGAAAGCTGCTTTCCATTGTATCACATGATACTGCTGCTTCCAAGGTCGAGGATGAAGCTTCAATGTGAAATGTCAAAAATGTTGATCAATGTTTCCTGATGTTTTGTTTTGTCCACAACCCAGAGATATTCAGTAATGTAATGTAAAGTAATGTAATGTCAAGACTCAGACAAGACTGTATAAAATCTACTTATGTTGATCATATGGTTCTAATATTTTCTAAATCTCACTCACACTGCTGTGTTTTCTTTTGTTTTACAGACTCTTTTAAGATTTGTCACCTGATCAGTTTCAGACTTTCAGCTTCTCCTCCTGTCTCCATCAACGTGGACTCGTGGAGGACTGACAGCCACTAACAGCAACATCCATCCATAAAAACGATGAATCAATAACACAACAAACGATGATTAATTTAAGAAAAACAACACACCTCCTCAGTGCTGTCATCGTCATGACATTGCTCAGACTGTGTTTGGACTCACAGAGGGCACACACACACACACACACACACACACACACAGATGTCATGTATTGTTTCAGTGTCTGCTCACTCACAGTTTTGTCCTTGAACAAAGACTTCAGATCTGTCCGATAACCTGGAGAGCTCTGGCTTCAGACGCGTGTGTGATACGAACACGCTGATCAGGAGACGAGTCCTGCACTGAAATCCTACTTCTATCCTCAGGAGATGGAGATCACAGCTCACAGCACGTGTCTCCTTCTTTGTCTGCTCTGCCATTCATCTGACTCTGAAGGATAAAGTCCATAAAAATATCTAAATTTAAAGACTTAACGCTGACTAAGAAGGACGCATGCATGCAGGTGAATTCCTCTGTACCTCACTGCAGATGCATCCCTGCTGATAGTGAAGTTCACGCAGACTTCAGGTAAGCTGGTGCACCTGCGGTACAGCTGGTGGCTGCATGAGAAGCTGCAGAGCAGCGTGAGGACGTCAGAGGAAGCAGCAGGAGCTCCGAGGAGACGAGCCGGACTCACCTGCAGACCGCAGACCGGACACTGTGTGCAACACGCGGGGGATGAATCCTGCCAGCTGTGCCAGGGCTCCATGCATCCTCTCTGATTTAAGATGCACAGTCACAGCATCACTGTCAACACACAGAGGGTGAGCCACACTTCCTGCCACACATTTCAAAATAAAACTGATGATAGCTTCCACATGTAAAACAAAGATTTAATATCTACTGTATTGATCACAACTCATAATATAAATACATACATTAACCAGAGTCTCTGTTGCTGTTAAACACAATGTCCTTTTCCAGGACTTTTCCAGGATTTTCCAGTAGATCAAACTGGTATGATACCAACACGTTCCTCTGTGGGGACGCCTGATTTAAACTCATAAAAACATTTTTAATGTCATTTCTCATCTTACTGACATTTTATATGCTTTGTTTTAATCTCATTATATTTTCATTGCATTTTATTTTGGTTCCACTGGAAAGCTCTTTGTGCTCCATGCTCAGCAGGTGAATATTTATTAAGTTATTTAAGAAGTACATTAACCATCGCTGTCTGAAAACACCAATGACAAATAGTAGCCTTTACTTTTAGAGTTTGTTTGGATGATTAACTGACACTGACGTCGTTGTGCAATTTACTCGACATCTTGAGAAAAGAAATGAAATTATTATCACAAGAAAACAGAGGAAACAAAATGTATGACTGCTTAAGGCTTCCTTAGTTTTATACTTATATTATGGTCATTTTAAACGTCTTCAGATAGACTGGATCATAGTCAATCATTCTGGAATTATTTTCCAGGACATTTGAACTTTGTGTTTTTCCAGGATGTGAGTTAACCTCATCCAAACGTGACAGAATTCATTGAAATATAAACAACCAGGTAAAGTGATTGAATGTTGACTTTGACTTGATCTCATGTCAGACCAGACTTTTATTTTGAAGGTGACTTCCCTCTCACGGCAGCCGGCTTGCCGCGGGGCTCCTTCGGCTCGCCGCCGGGATGCTGCCGTTCCTTCGGGGACATTTTCAGGACAGGACACCGGGCAGGACACCGAGCAGCGGCCGGGACGAACCGACCTCTCCTCCGGATCATCATGCGTCAGTGTTACTAAAATATAAATTAAAGTTTTTATTTATTTATTTATCATTGCTGCTTTAAAACACCGTAAGTACACATGAATAAAAAACAAAAGTTTAACCACAGTTTAATGTTTAATACAGTTAAATAAACTTAATACAGTTACAGTTAAATTAATATTAATTAATATTGCTCCCTGATAAAAGTTCATTATTAATTATTATCATTATTTAAAGCCTGAACAAAAAAAATAAGTTTGTAATTTTGTTGAGTTTTTTTAAAAAAACGTCACTTTACCTTCATCCGTTGACTTCTTGTTTCCCGCCTTTCCGGAAGTGGTTTTAACGGTCCGATTTAAATTTAATGAATATAAAATGCTGATTACAAAATAAAAGTCAGAAAAGTTAAAATATAAAGTAACTAAGTACTTTTACTCAAGTATCTGGAAATAACTGAACATAACAAGATAAGGTATATACAAAACAAAGTCTGTAATAATGTATTGTATTTTTGGGGTTTGATTATTGATGATAATTTTATGTATTGCTGGTAGCTTGTGAATTTCACCCTAAGGATCAATAAAGACATAATTCATTTGTTGATTATATTTAGTGTTATTAATCTGTATCTGGAAAGTAACTAGTAACTAGAAAGTATTATTTTCATATTTCCCTCTGTGTGTATGACTCGACGCCTGGTTGTCCTTGCTCTTAATTCTTAATATTTCTTTGATATGTAATCTCAGAGAGAGATGTTTCATAAAAAATGTTTTACCATCCTGATCCTTTGAAAAACATCTCAGCTGTGTTTTGATGAATTATCAAATACATCATACACTGGATGAATCGTGCAGGTTAAAAACAACAGATAATATGACAAAGTAAATGTTATTTCTCAGAAGAATCGTGACACTCACTGAAAGTTAATTTATCGACTTTATTATCAAACTGTCTTTGAATCGCATCTCTATAAATGTGATTAAAATAAACTGTAAAGCTTCATAATCATTCATAAAAAATATGCCAGCAACATAAAGACGATCAGAGCGACAGTCAGAAGGAGTCACACTCGATTCTTGATTTAAAGATCATTTAAATAAAAAAGTACTGGCAGCAAACTACAGATGTGTAGTCATCCTGTACGGTGGCCTTTTTAGGACATCTGAAGCTTCATTTGGACAGGATTTATTTCCCGACACCTGCTGAGTCTGATTTTATTTGAACACTTACAGCACCAAATACAGACTGAAGACCGTCCACACTCCAGGTCTGAACATGTATGTGCGTCTCAGACAAACAGAAACGGGCTTGATGACAGATGAACCAGTGAACTCAAGTTAAACTTTGAAGGAGAACTTCACGAGACCTGTGTTAGTGGATTCTGAGTTTGTGCAGCTGAACATGGATTTAAAGTCTGTTCATAGGAGCTCAGACTGTTGTTAAAGACCTGTTTCCCTGACTCTTCATCACCTGTTTACGGCTGTGAAGAAGAGACAGAGTTTCTGTTAGAGAGTCACAGCGCTGTGTCATTTTACCCCACAAAAGACTTCATTCAAACTCAAGCTGAGAAACAAAATGAAACTCTGAACTTTTAAAGTTTTATGTTGTTTGTCTTCAGTGTAAATGACGTGTTACGGTGGTCTTTGAAGGCAGCACTGTATCAGCTGGACAGGACTGTTTCCAGACACTGACTCCAACAATCTGAGCCTCGGTCCAAAAACATGCACTTTAAATGGACGTGCTGCATGCTGCATGCTTCACAGCCAGTTCAGTTTCTGCTGGCTGCAGCGCTCTCACTCAATGCTGAAAATACAGTCCAGATTATTTTAGAATAATGTCTCTTTATAAATGCAAAAGGAGCCTGATCGACACCCAGAAGAGAGAGTTAAAGAGTTTGTTCATATTATATTTTATATAATATATTAGCCATGATACTGATGGCTGACATATTACTATACTAGTGTGATGACGGTTTGGCTTGGCTTCAGTACAGACGAGGCTGATGGGAGTTGTAGTCATTCACTGTATTTTATAATGTGTGATAAATGGACTCAGTAAAGTTATCAGATATCTTCTGCGCTGATTTTCAAATCATAACCCACCCAAACTGTTATTAGTTCACTCTGGACTGACATGTTGATAGTTCACTGTGGTTCTGTTTGTGGTTCTGTTTGTGGTTCTGTGGTAAACAGCGTCCCCTGAAGGTCCCGGCTGCCGGGCCCAGTTTCCGTCTGCAGGCTCCTTCTTCTTCTACGCTCCTTTCCCCCAAACCTGCTCTCCAGAAATGTAGGTGGCTTCGATGTTGAGTTCATCATCGAGCAAAACGAGATCTGCAGCAGAGCAGTGTGTGTTAGTGTGTGTGAGAGAGTCACAGTAAATATAATGAGTGTGTGTTAGTGTGTGTGAGAGAGTCACAGTAAATATAATGAGTGTGTGTTAGTGTGTGTGAGAGAGTCACAGTAAATATAATGAGTGTGTGTTAGTGTGTGTGAGAGAGTCACAGTAAATATAATGAGTGTGTGTTAGTGTGTGTGAGAGAGTCACAGTAAATATAATGAGTGTGTGTTAGTGTGTGTGAGAGAGTCACAGTAAATATAATGAGTGTGTGTTAGTGTGTGTGAGAGAGTCACAGTAAATATAATGAGTGTGTGTTAGTGTGTGTGAGAGAGTCACAGTAAATATAATGAGTGTGTGTTAGTGTGTGTGAGAGAGTCACAGTAAATATAATGAGTGTGTGTTAGTGTGTGTGAGAGAGTCACAGTAAATATAATGAGTGTGTGTTAGTGTGTGTGAAAGAGTCACAGTAAATATAATGAGTGTGTGTTAGTGTGTGTGAAAGAGTCACAGTAAATATAATGAGTGTGTTAGTGTGTGTGAGAGAGTCACAGTAAATATAATGAGTGTGTGTTAGTGTGTGTGAGAGAGTCACAGTAAATATAATGAGTGTGTTAGTGTGTGTGAGAGAGTCACAGTAAATATAATGAGTGTGTGTTAGTGTGTGTGAGAGAGTCACAGTAAATATAATGAGTGTGTGTTAGTGTGTGTGAGAGAGTCACAGTAAATATAATGAGTGTGTGTTAGTGTGTGTGAAAGAGTCACAGTAAATATAATGAGTGTGTTAGTGTGTGTGAGAGAGTCACAGTAAATATAATGAGTGTGTTAGTGTGTGTGAGAGAGTCACAGTAAATATAATGAGTGTGTGTTAGTGTGTGTGAGACAGTCACAGTAAATATAATGAGTGTGTGTTAGTGTGTGTGAGAGAGTCACAGTAAATATAATGAGTGTGTGTTAGTGTGTGTGAGAGAGTCACAGTAAATATAATGAGTGTGTGTTAGTGTGTGTGAGAGAGTCACAGTAAATATAATGTGTGTGTTAGTGTGTGTGAGAGAGTCACAGTAAATATAATGAGTGTGTGTTAGTGTGTGTGAGAGAGTCACAGTAAATATAATGAGTGTGTGTTAGTGTGTGTGAGAGAGTCACAGTAAATATAATGAGTGTGTTAGTGTGTGTGAGAGAGTCACAGTAAATATAACGAGTGTGTTAGTGTGTGTGAGAGAGTCACAGTAAATATAATGAGTGTGTGTTAGTGTGTGTGAGAGAGTCACAGTAAATATAATGAGTGTGTGTTAGTGTGTGTGAGAGAGTCACAGTAAATATAATGAGTGTGTGTTAGTGTGTGTGAGAGAGTCACAGTAAATATAATGAGTGTGTGTTAGTGTGTGTGAGAGAGTCACAGTAAATATAATGTGTGTGTGTTAGTGTGTGTGAGAGAGTCACAGTAAATATAATGAGTGTGTGTTAGTGTGTGTGAGAGAGTCACAGTAAATATAATGAGTGTGTGTTAGTGTGTGTGAGAGAGTCACAGTAAATATAATGAGTGTGTGTTAGTGTGTGTGAGAGAGTCACAGTAAATATAATGAGTGTGTGTTAGTGTGTGTGAGAGAGTCACAGTAAATATAACGAGTGTGTTAGTGTGTGTGAGAGAGTCACAGTAAATATAATGAGTGTGTGTTAGTGTGTGTGAGAGAGTCACAGTAAATATAATGAGTGTGTGTTAGTGTGTGTGAGAGAGTCACAGTAAATATAATGAGTGTGTGTTAGTGTGTGTGAGAGAGTCACAGTAAATATAATGAGTGTGTTAGTGTGTGTGAGAGAGTCACAGTAAATATAATGTGTGTGTGTTAGTGTGTGTGGGAGAGTCAGAGTAAATATAATGAGTGTGTGTTAGTGTGTGTGAGAGAGTCACAGTAAATATAATGTGTGTTAGTGTGTGTGAGAGAGTCACAGTAAATATAATGAGTGTGTTAGTGTGTGTGAGAGAGTCACAGTAAATATAATGAGTGTGTGTTAGTGTGTGTGAGAGAGTCACAGTAAATATAATGAGTGTGTGTTAGTGTGTGTGAGAGAGTCACAGTAAATATAATGAGTGTGTGTTAGCGTGTGTGAGAGAGTCACAGTAAATATAATGAGTGTGTGTTAGTGTGTGTGAGAGAGTCACAGTAAATATAATGAGTGTGTGTTAGTGTGTGTGAGAGAGTCACAGTAAATATAATGAGTGTGTGTTAGTGTGTGTGAGAGAGTCACAGTAAATATAATGAGTGTGTGTTAGTGTGTGTGAGAGAGTCACAGTAAATATAATGAGTGTGTTAGTGTGTGTGAGAGAGTCACAGTAAATATAATGAGTGTGTGTTAGTGTGTGTGAGAGAGTCACAGTAAATATAATGAGTGTGTGTTAGTGTGTGTGAGAGAGTCACAGTAAATATAATGAGTGTGTGTTAGTGTGTGTGAGAGAGTCACAGTAAATATAATGAGTGTGTGTTAGTGTGTGTGAGAGAGTCACAGTAAATATAATGTGTGTGTTAGTGTGTGTGAGAGAGTCACAGTAAATATAATGAGTGTGTGTTAGTGTGTGTGAGAGAGTCACAGTAAATATAATGAGTGTGTTAGTGTGTGTGAGAGAGTCACAGTAAATATAATCAGTGTGTGTTAGTGTGTGTGAGAGAGTCACAGTAAATATAATGAGTGTGTGTTAGTGTGTGTGAGAGAGTCACAGTAAATATAATGAGTGTGTTAGTGTGTGTGAGAGAGTCACAGTAAATATAATGAGTGTGTGTTAGTGTGTGTGAGAGAGTCACAGTAAATATAATGAGTGTGTGTTAGTGTGTGTGAGAGAGTCACAGTAAATATAATGAGTGTGTGTTAGTGTGTGTGAGAGAGTCACAGTAAATATAATGAGTGTGTTAGTGTGTGTGAGAGAGTCACAGTAAATATAATGAGTGTGTGTTAGTGTGTGTGAGAGAGTCACAGTAAATATAATCAGTGTGTGTTAGTGTGTGTGAGAGAGTCACAGTAAATATAATGAGTGTGTGTTAGTGTGTGTGAGAGAGTCACAGTAAATATAATGAGTGTGTGTTAGTGTGTGTGAAAGAGTCACAGTAAATATAATGAGTGTGTGTTAGTGTGTGTGAAAGAGTCACAGTAAATATAATGAGTGTGTGTTAGTGTGTGTGAGAGAGTCACAGTAAATATAATGAGTGTGTGTTAGTGTGTGTGAAAGAGTCACAGTAAATATAATGAGTGTGTTAGTGTGTGTGAGAGAGTCACAGTAAATATAATGAGTGTGTGTTAGTGTGTGTGAGAGAGTCACAGTAAATATAATGAGTGTGTTAGTGTGTGTGAGAGAGTCACAGTAAATATAATGAGTGTGTGTTAGTGTGTGTGAGAGAGTCACAGTAAATATAATGAGTGTGTGTTAGTGTGTGTGAGAGAGTCACAGTAAATATAATGAGTGTGTGTTAGTGATCTGAGTGTACACACTGCACCTGCGTCTGAACCGAAGTCCAGGTTTCCCTTTTTGTTGCAGATCCCCAGAAGTTGAGCAGGATGGAGCGAGGCAGCTTCCAGAGCTTCCTCTACACTGCAGCCTGTTAACAAACACACACACACACACACACACACACACACACATGTATATACAAATATATAAATATGTGTTGATGAAGAAACCAAACCACACAAACTCACCTGAAGCCTGTTTAAAGTGCCGCACACACATGTCCATCGTGGCTATGCTGCCACAGAGAGTCGTAGTGCCTGCAGGATGGACACAAAAGACCAGAATCAGACTCTCCTACTACTGTATATTTCTGAATCCAGCACAATCATCTTTATTATATTATACATTTTATAAAATGTGTGAATATGTTTCTAAAGAATCAGACCTGCCACGTACGCGTGCAGACCCTGGATCTCAACTTCCTGCTGGCCCAGAGTGTGACGACCCGGAGGAAGACCCATGGCTGTGATGGCATCCGTCACCAACACCAAACCTGACAAACAGACATGACCACCAGGTGACAGTGATGGAGAAAGTATTCAGATACTTTACTTCAGTAAAAGTAATAATACCACTCCATCAAAGTACTCCTGGGGCTGTACAGGTAGAAAGACTCGGCTAATCATTTTCCAGATCTACAGACGGATGTTTATAAAAAATGTATGTACACAGACATGCAAGAAGTAAATAGACACCTTGAATTTGAATCTGAATGAAGGTGTCTATTTACTTGTTGCATGTCTGTGTACAGATACGTCTGTATAACACAGTGGGCAGAGAAAGTGGAGGAGGGACTGGGGCAGACAGACGGTGATAGACGTCCTGTTCCATCTCCGCCTCCCTGAGAAAAACCTAAAAGTCTGAACACAGACAACAGCAGCTGCTGCACTGAAGCAGCTCTCTGGGTGTCCCGGTCTGTAAAGACAGCTCGTCTTCAGCTGGCAACACAGACGCAACAAACTATGTAATCATTTCAGCTAATGAGGAGTCCGCAGTGGATAATTAATCCACCACAGCCTCGTTACAGAGAGATGAATATTTCTGGAGCGTCCCAGAGGAAAGACTGAAATATGTAACATGTAGGATGAGCTTAGGATAGAAACCTGCCCTGACCTGCAGGATGAGCTCTGTGAGCGATGCGTAGGGCTGCAGGGTTGGTGTGGATCCCATCAGCTATCATGCCATAGTACACCGTCCTTCCTGCAGGAACCCGATCGCTGGTCAGCAGACCCACTATGCCGGGGTCCCGATGGTGGAACTGGGTCACAGCACAGGAGAGGACGAAAGAAGATCATGTATGTAATGAATGAGACCAAAGCAGAGCTACAAGAAGAGGAAATGTTGGACTAGCATTATGAGAGGGCGTCTGTCTGCAACACGTGAGCCAGAAGAACCTCATCAGTTAAATATGGAGGCTGTAAAAAACGAATAAATAACATCGTGCTGTGGACAGGCAGCAACAAAACATCAATCTCATCCTGATGTACAAGGTTTTTTAACGATCGATGCTCCAGACTTCATGATGAAAACACAGGAGTTGCTGGTTCACCGCCGCCTCCATCGGTAACCGTGTTTGTGTTATTAGATACTGTGACAGAGGGTGAGGAGGGACTCACAGGCAGCATGGCGTTGAAGAGGTGAGTGATGAAGGAGGCTCCATGCTGAACAGCGTCCTCGGCCTGAGACAGGTTGGCCACAGAGTGACCTGCATGAGGAGGAGCCCGTTAACTCAGTCACCTCACAGACACGTCGCCGTGTTCTGGCAGACGGGACGTGAATGACGCTCACCTAAAGACACAGTGATGCCTCTCTGGGAGAGCTCCCTCACCACCGATTGGCTGCTGGCCAGCTCAGGAGCCAGTGTCACCATGGCAACGTTGTCCAGGCTGCCGTAGGCCTCAATCAGGTCCTTGATGCCTCCGGACCGGAAGGTTCGGAGAAACTTCTCCGGGTGAGCTCCTTTCTTCTCCACGCTGATGAACGGACCCTCCAGATGGAAACCTTGAAACAGGAGACTGCACGTCTTCACCAGGAACCAATGAGCTCGGAGCTGAGGCAGGAACACATCAACAACACGTCTTACCAAGAACTCCGGCTCCATGTGGGCCTCCGTTGTGAACTTTGACCTGAGGCAGAACCTGGAACACAAACCGTGTCGTCACAGAGGCACAGCGGCTTCATCACACAAATATTAAAGCTCAGTCATCATCAGACCAGCTGTTCCTCGTCTGATCCAGACTCTCAGACCAGATCATGGAGTGTTGGTGGTACCTTGTGGTAGACATGAGGAGGAGATGTGACCAGGGTGGGACAGAAGGACGTCACGCCGTGCTCCAGGATCTTTTTGGCCACAAAAGAAAGTCCAGAGCCGACGTCCTCCGACGGCTGAGAGAAGTCGATGCCGTATCCTCCTGCAGGGACAGACGGGCGGGTGAGATGGTCTGTGACGGACTGAGACGTCTGGTGAACACAGTTAATGACAGCTGACTGTGTGTGTGTGTGTGTGTGTGTGTGTGTGTGTTACCATTGATCTGAACGTCTATAAAGCCCGGGGCGATGATGCTGCCTTCACAGTCCACACGTTTGTCGGCGTAACCCTGCTCGTCAAAAAACAACTTCTCTGGATCCAAAATCCTCCCGTCACGCACCCACAGGTCCTCTCTGCACACACACACACACACACACACACACACACACACACACACACACACACACACACACACACACACACACACACAGTGAGGCAGGTGAGACGTGTGTGTGTGTGTGTGAACAGGTGAGGTGCGTTTGTTTGCCGTACCTCTGCAGCCGGTGGTCTCTCAGGATTCTGCAGTTGATGAACTGAGTGATGGGGGCGTCAGACACCGACCTGTTGGACGGCATGTTTGTCTCTCTGCAGACGGGTGGAGACAAACTCTGGGACACACAGCAGAACAAATCAAACTCCCTTTGTTTTCATTCATTGCTCATCACAGCATGTGTTGGGAAAATTTCATTTCTTAATCGTCTAAAGGATTTGGAGGTATGATGCTGGTGCAACCTCCTCGCCTCACTCTGTCCTTCAGCATGAGCGTGAACAGGCTCTGTGTTCAGTTTGTCTGTTCGGAGCTGCTGTACAAACTGATGAAAACAGTTATGAAGATGATATACTGTAAACAACTGAAGCTAAAAAAGAAACTTTTCAGAATAAAAATGAGAATTATTGTTGCATGCTCGGTGTTTAATGTTGCAGCTGGTGAACGAGCAGCTTATCTTAATGACTTTATTTACTGAAAGGCAGCTGATGAATCTCATCTTATTTTTTATTATAATTATATAATAACCAATAATAAATAAAACTTTTAATCCTATTTTGCAGAGTAACTGAAGTTATTAAATGAATGTAGTGGAGTACAAATAAATAAATAAACTTCATGAAGTCAAAGTAATAAATTATATTTAGGCAGATGTCTGAACAACACATATATATTAAACTTGATATTATATATTGGATCTATTATATCGATTGAACAGTCAGTTAAGTAGATTTACTCGAGTAGTGCTGTACTTTACTGTTCAGAGTACAGCTCGGTTCTTCTGATAAACTTTTGCAACACCACAGACCTGTGACGCTCATAGATCATGATGCATTGCTGCACATTAAACAGTTTATTTATTATTATTTAGAAGGATTAAAACCTGAAACATCTTAAATACATGAGTCCAGTTGGAATGCACAGCTTTAACTTTATCAGTACTTTAACTGAGCTAAAGTATCCGAATACTTCCTTCACATCTGTGCGTTTAATCTCTTTTAATGTAGTTCATATCAGGACACCACTTTCCTTTTATTGACTGCTATCAGTGGACATCATGGAGTCATGGGTGGTGTTATCAGTGAAGGTGCAGCAGCTGAACTTTGACCTCTGATCTTCTTCATGTTCAGTCATGTTGCAATGAGTGGAGTCAGTGTGAATGCAGCCTCTGTACAGGTGTGCTGTTACCTGTTTGTCTTTGCCTAACTCTGCACAAACAACCAGTTTAACTTCGCTTCGTCTGTCACGTGATTCACGAACCTTTCAAACTCGGAGGTTCCTCTCCTGATGATTAGTGGACTCCAGCTGTTCATTCGGCGTCCAGCGAGTCCAGATTTCCGCCGTTACTCCGGTCACATATAAACTTGTCCAACCGTCACCAAGTCTCGTCTCTCCCTCAGGGTCGCAGCAGGTCACGTTAAACTTCCGGCTGTGAGTCTGAGCTGTTAGTCTGAGCTGTTAGTCTGAGCTGTTAGTCTGAGCTGTTAGTCTGAGCTGTTAGGACCGATCCCAGCTCAGCTGAGTGTCCAACACAAACAGGGAAACGGATGTCACGTGATGAAGCGGAGCTGCAGGTCAGCTGATCAAACAAAACAAGAAATGAGTCTAAGGATCAGCTGTCTGTCTGTCTGTCTGTCTGTCTGTCTGTGTATCTGTCTGTCTGTCTGTCTGTCTGTGTATCTGTCTGTCTGTCTGTCTGTCTGTGTATCTGTCTGTCTGTGTATCTGTCTGTCTGTCTGTCTGTCTGTGTATCTGTCTGTCTGTCTGTCTGTCTGTGTATCTGTCTGTCTGTCTGTCTGTGTATCTGTCTGTCTGTCTGTCTGTCTGTCTGTCTGTCTGCAGGTCTGATCACTGACATTCTGTCTGTCT
Organism: Collichthys lucidus; assembly: GCA_004119915.2. Taxonomy (NCBI): domain Eukaryota; kingdom Metazoa; phylum Chordata; class Actinopteri; family Sciaenidae; genus Collichthys; species Collichthys lucidus. The sequence continues at coordinate 683,447 of CM014100.1, read as the reverse complement.
GTCTGTCTGTGTATCTGTCTGTCTGTCTGTGCGTGTATCTGTCTGTCTGTCTGTGTATCTGTCTGTCTGTCTGTCACAGTCCTGCTGATGAGGCGGTGACTCAGTGCGCCACCTGCTGGCCGTCCTCTGTAACCACTGTTGTGTTTGCTGTGGATTGTGTCACTGCTCCTGATTATTGACAACACACTGAATCAATTCATTTCTATTTTCTGTTGCTTCAAAGCTGAGAGGAGAAAACCAACACAGTGGGAGTAACACAGGCCGACACAGCAACACGGGGTCCACGCCTGGACCTGAACCCTGAGCTTAGAGCTGCCACAGGGGCCACAGTGCTGAACACTCAGGCCCCTGTGTGGACCTGTAGGACCAGGAGACCTGCGTCATGTCCAGGCTGAACACAGCTCAGTCAAATACAAAGTAGGATGAGTGATATTCATACAGTCATTAAATGTCTGAAGGTCATCCTCACAATGTGTGAAGCCCAGAGGAAAGTCTCCAATGTGGCTCCTGAGACAACAAGTTACCTGTTGGTGAATATCTGTCTGTTTGTCTCTGCTGGACTTATTTCACTTTGACATTCATTCACCAAGACCAGGCAGGAGGAGTATATACGACTGCATGTTAGACTGCAGCCCACATGTTTTCACTGCGTGCCATTATTGATCGCCTCCTTTCAAATCATCTGCTGTGGAAATAAAATATGAATGCCTCCTTTATTGGCACTTTGATGAAGACAGAAAGTCACAGCAGTGTTTTCTGTGTGTTGCAGTGGAATGAACGACCCAGTCATTTATTATGCTGTCATTTCTTGCTGTCCATATTCAATTTAATATGGATTTTAACGATCAAACATATTTCAGTGATAACTGAAGAGTTCACTGTTTAGTTTCTGAGATTAATTTTTCATTTTGTTTTGCAGAGTTGCAACAAAAACCTTTTTTATTATTATATTAAATAATAACTAAATTGTGTAAAATGTCCATCACAAGTTTCCAGAGTCCAGGACAACATATGTTTGTTGGTGTGAGCGACAGGCAAAACCCAAATATATTCAATTTATGTTAAAAACCAGAAATCAGGACGTTATTTTTAAATACAGATTGTTCTTCTAATCAGCAGAACTTTAGTCTGAGTTACACAGCTACATCTGTGCTACAAATACTGAGAAAAAAAGATTTGAAAACAGAAATATATTTTTTTTTGTTTATTTGTTTTATGATTTAGAACCTAACCCTGACCCGTGCAGACCTATAGGAGCCGTAGAACTGCTGCATCATCTGCTGGGTGAAGGCTCAGGCAGGTAGGACAGTGTGCTCAACTAATGTTTTTTTTTTTGAATGAAGAATCCAAAAGTGGAGAAACCGAAGCACTCGGAGGAAACCACAGCAACACGTGAACACTGTAAACTCCTCACAGCAACAAGGTCAAGGTCCAGAACTGAACCCTGAACTCATCGCTGGGAAGATGTTACTCTGATGTTACTCTGATGTTACTCTGATGTTTTTTTTTAAGTGGAGAAACCGAAGCACTCGGAGGAAACCACGGCAACACGTGAACACTGTAAACTCCTCACAGCAAGCTGGAAAGGCACAGTGAACACTAAAGAGCCTGCAGATCTATGGGGCCCGGAGTCAAGTCCAGGTTGGTTATTTTGATGGGTTTTTTTTTTTTGAATGAAGAATTCAAAAGTGGAGAAACCGAAGCACTCGGAGGAAACCACGGCAACACAGTGACCTTACAGTTGCCAGAGCCAACGTGTTGAACACGAAGGCGGACTTGCAGCTGTTTTTAGTCACTCGTGTCGCGTGTGCAGCGTTGGAATGGCTTTCTCACTGTGTGGAAAAGTGAGATGAAGAACCTCTTGATGTCGTTCTTTTTGGGCTTTAGCAGCTGTCTTTTCACAGTCTCAATTACATATTTCTTAAAGTCTGAGTCCTCTGTCTGCAGGTGAAGCACCACCACGTCTCTGCCCATGGTTGCACACAGATCCTTGTGCACGGCCCTGGCTGTCTTCTTTATCTGGTGTCCTGTTAGCTGGATAGATTTAAAGTCCACACCGCCTGTGCACAGCATGTCACTCAGAGTTGAAATCATCTTCTTCCTTTCCTCGACAGACACTGAAGTCTGTGTGTTCTTCAGACACTGGTGCACCACCGCGGCCGCTATCTTCATATGGTACAGCTCTGCAGTTGGTTCAGTTGGTCGGGTGCTGTCACTGACAGCTGGCTCATCAGTGACTCTGGGTGCTACCGACTCAAACTTGGGTGAGTAGTCATCATCCTCTTCATCAGCGATGGATGGCGGTCTATCACACACAGGTGTGACAGAGTTACCTTCATCGCTGACAGTTGGTTCATCGGTTATGGATGGTGATCTTAGCTCAGGTACAGGTGTGGTTGAGACGTCTTCATCACCTGGTTCATCGGTTATGGATGGTGATCTTAGCTCAGGTACAGGTGTGCTTGAGACGTCTTCATCACCTGGTTCATCGGTTATGGATGGTGATCTTAGCTCAGGTACAGGTGTGCTTGAGACGTCTTCATCACCTGGTTCATCGGTTATGGATGGTGATCTTAGCTCAGGTACAGGTGTGCTTGAGACGTCTTCATCACCATTGACATTATCAGCAGCACCTTCCTCCCCTGCTGACACCACAGGTGTCACGATGTCCTCTGGGAGCTCTGGCAGATCCAGCGCTCCCCGAATGCTCTTCAGACTATCGTCCACGCGGTTGTTCTTCCTGGTCAGTTTCCGTATCTGCTGGTTGAGCCAGTTCCCCATCATCTTCATGAACTTGTCTACGTCATTTTGTATCGTGACGTGATTTACCTTCCTGGCTCCAGGGCCTCCTTGAATATTCTCAAATATGATGTTCCCCAGCTGCTGAGAATGCTCTTCATGTTGGCCGTTGTTGATGCAGGTGGCCATGGTTTTGTAGGTGCACTCGTCAGGGTTCTCTGGGATCATGTCCTGCACCACTTTGTCTGCTGCTGGAATCAGGACATCCAGTGATGCCTTCCTGCAGTTCAGGTTTGTCCTCAGCTTCACGATGAAGCTGGCGATGGCCTCCTTGGCAAATTTGCGGGCAAAAAGGGTTTTGATCTTGTTTGCCACGACGTTCCAGCAGTTTGACCTGCTGGACTGGGCCTCTGGTCTTGGTGTGCCATCATTGTTCAGTCCCAACTCTTTTCTGTTGCTCCAAATGTAGTGAGCAATTTCACTCGCTGCTTCATCTGTGTCTTCATTAATGCTGTTGACAATCTGCAGATGTTCCTCTTCTGAAATGTCAGCATTAAGTTTCTCTTCTGGGTCTCTCACGTGTTCCAGTAGGATCTGCTTCACAGCTTCAGTGGTCGTATCAATGAAGCTTCCTATTGAGCAGTGGTCTTCTGATCCTATCGCAGAGACTGGAGTCTGACAAAGACTCTCCTGCTCTGCCGGACTTGTGCTCTCAGCTACCGTACATGTCGCACATGACATGTTGGCTTTGCAGTTTTTCAGAAGCCTGATCACGTGTTTGACGATGATCTGCAGTCTGCGGGTGATTTTGAACTCGCTGCCTTTGCTGCTCACATTTTCCGGTGAGTTGACCCTCTCTGTAACTTCTTTGCTCACCAGGTCCGTCAGTCTTTGTGCTCTGGTTCTGGACACTGGGCTGCCAGTCACGGTCACAAAAGCGTCAGTGATGGAGGTCCCCAGGTAAGTCTGGACGTCTTCCTCACAGATCCTTTCTGGGCTTTCTGCAGTCTTGCTCTTTGACTGCGCGAGGCGATGTTGAAACGCCTCATAAACAATCTCACACACAGCGTCGACTATGTGCTTGCACATGTCTGTGATGACACCTTTAGTTTCCTGGTCTATTGACCCAGATGTCACTTTGACCCACTGTGTCGGCGTCAGCTGGTCCAGGATCAAGTTGATCAGTGGCTCGATCCTCTGTGCTGAGACCTGTGGAGGCTCCAGATCCTTCGTGTTGTTCTTTCCTGAACTCATGGTGTGTGTGTGTGCTCGTGCTCGTCCTCGGTGTATCCTGGAAGTTTTCTGAAAAATCCCAACGAAGATGAAATCCTGTGGATTCTCGTCCTATTTATGCTCTCTCTAAATGCTTTTGATGACGTCACCAGTGAACATAAAAGGCACTCGTCGCTAAACCCCGCCCCTTGGCAACGGTTGTCAAGTAACGCCTTAGCAACCGTAACTAGGCAGAACGATCAAAGCTTTCGGTGTCGAAACTATTGAAAAAAATACACACACACACACACACACACACACACACACACACACACACACACACACTCTCTCTCTGTCTTCCTCTGTGTTCTTAAATCATTCAGTCGTTGAATAAACTCTCAGGGTAACAGCAGTGTCTGAATTTATGGTGAATTATATCAAATTATGACGCTCACAAAAAAGATTACTTGTAAATGTGAACTGGAGCGACACGTGGACCGTGAACGCAGCACCCGTGGACCGTGAACGCAGCACCCGTCCCGGTCATAATGTGGTGTTTTCTGATTGGCTGTCTGACAGGAAGCGAGAAGGCGGCTCGTGTGTCGGTGTGCTGACAGGTGTGTCCACCTGAAGGTGTCTGAAGTGACGTGTACAGACTCAGGTGTGCATGGAGCCGAACAGGTCGGTGTCAGCGACATGTTCCCGCCTTTTGCTGCTGTGTGTGTCCGTGCTGAAGGTGGAGCAGCTGTCAGCTGACGGAGGCTGGTGAGTCCACGCACACACACACACACACACACACACACACACACACACACATTTTGTCTCCAGGCTCAGTCCGGATCATGAACGAGTCCAAACCGAACCTGGCCGACGTGTTTTCACGAGGACTCAAAGCTCTCTGTGTCCTCTGTGTCCCGTGTGTCCTCTCTGTGTCCCGTGTGTCCTCTCTGTGTCCCGTGTGTCCTCTCTGTGTCCCGTGTGTCCTCTCTGTGTCCCGTGTGTCCTCTCTGTGTCCTGTGTGTCCTCTCTGTGTCCCGTGTGTCCTCTCTGTGTCCTGTGTGTCTCTGTGTCCCGTGTGTCCTCTGTGTCCTGTGTGTCCTGTGTGTCCTCTCTGTGTCCCGTGTGTCCTCTCTGTGTCCTGTGTGTCCTCTCTGTGTCCCGTGTGTCCTCTCTGTGTCCCGTGTGTCCTCTCTGTGTCCTGTGTGTCCTCTCTGTGTCCCGTGTGTCCTCTCTGTGTCCCGTGTGTCCTCTCTGTGTCCTCTCTGTGTCCTGTGTGTCCTCTCTGTGTCCTCTCTGTGTCCTCTGTGTCCTCTCTGTGTCCTGTGTGTCCTGTGTGTCCTCTCTGTGTCCTCTGTGTCCTGTGTGTCCTCTCTGTGTCCTCTCTGTGTCCTGTGTGTCCTCTCTGTGTCCTCTCTGTGTCCTCTGTGTCCTCTCTGTGTCCTGTGTGTCCTGTGTGTCCTCTCTGTGTCCTCTGTGTCCTGTGTGTCCTCTGTGTCCTCTCTGTGTCCTGTGTGTCTTCTCTGTGTCCTCTCTGTGTCCCGTGTGTCCTGTGTGTCCTCTCTGTGTCCTGTGTGTCCTCTCCGTGTCTGTCCAGGTCCTCAGATCCAGACTTCAGCTTACAGGATGAAGGTCCCTGCAACATTGACGTGCTGGACAGCTCTTCACTGTCTCATCAACAGTTCATCGACAGGTACGAATAACAGACAGTCTCAGAGACTGCGTCCAGGTTTTAGACAGTCTGCGGGGACGTCACAGAGACTACGTCCAGGTTTTTTAAACAGTCTCTGAGACGACGTCCAGGTTTTAGACAGTCTGCGGGGACGTCACGGAGACTACGCCCAGGTTTTAGGCAGTCTGCAGGGACGTGTGTCCTTTCCTGCTTGTCCTCGAGTGTTTTTGACATTTGAAAGTGTTGCTGATTTACTTCCAGTGAAGGTCGAATAAAGCCGATGGATGAATCTTAAAGTTTTCGGGGACGTGCTCGCAGCGTCTCAGAGTTCACTAAATATTCAGACCTTCATGGATCTTAAAGTTCTCGTACGCTGACTCCAACCTGCTGATCACGTGTCTTTCATTGCTCAGGTATGCGTACAGCAGGCCGGTGATCCTCCGAGGCCTGACTGATAACACGGTACGTTTCTTTAACGTCGGTTTAACGTTGACTCTTTGAAATCACGAGAAAAATCCACCCAGTGACAGAAAACAGATTCAGATTCACATGTGAATAAAAAACGATAATTCAACATTTTATTATTTGTTGTTACAGGAACTAAAAAACTCTGAGTGAGTGTAACTGACCCAGGAATAAAAAATGATGCAAGTCACAGGGTGGATTTTCCTGAATGCATCCAGCAGTGTGGAAGAAGAAGAAGTACTAAAAGTACTCTATGCAGTACATTATCGCACTGTTTAGAGTAGATGTACTCAGTTACTTTCCGTCCCTGGCTGCATGCACATACTGTAGATGTTGCCACGTTGTTTCTCTGTGTTCAGAGATTCAGGTCGTCGTGCTCCAAGTCGACTTTACTCGAGGAGTACGGGGAGCGGAGAGTGCGGCTCAGCACGGCCAACACTTACTCTTACAGCAAAGGTAATGCACGTGTCAGCCTGAAGACATGCAGGAGTCTGAATGTGACCCGTTCTAACCTGCAAACTCTCGGCTCTGTTCCAGTGGACGTCCCGTTCCGGGAGTACGTGGATGTTTTACTGAGGCCTCAGTCTGCGGACGCGCTCGGCAGCGGTGAGTGTAACGTGTTTGTTTCTTTGCTTGCAGACGGAAGACGTCTTTAAATAGTAAGGAATGAATGAGGTGACGTCACAGCTGGATCTTCACTGATCTGCTTCTCTCCTGCAGACACGCTGTATTTCTTTGGAGACAACAACTTCACAGAGTGGCAGAGTTTGTTCGAGCAGTACGAGTCTCCGCCGTACGTCCTGCCACGCACCAGCGGAGCGTACAGCTTCGGCATCGCAGGTCGGAGTTTGGATTTGTTTTAAAAACCTGAGCCGACAGGTAAGAAAGCGTCACCACGTCGGGCTTTCAGACGCAGTTTGACGACGTTCACGTCCATGAAGCAGCTCGAGTGGCTAAAGATCTGATTTGACCCGACATGAGGCCTGAAGATGACACTGAGGTTTGTTTTACCTGTCGGCTCAGGTGAAGTCCTCAGAGCAGATCACACACGGCCTGACTTCTTTTACTGACAACTTCTAAATCTCAGTTAGCTGAAGTTAGTTAGTAAATCTTTCAGTCTCGAACTCATCGTTTAAATCACGACTGATCCAGAAAGTTTAATCACAAACATTCAACATCAACACGTGTGATGATGACGATCAGATGAAGTATAAAGATGCAGAGTAATCGAGTAAATGTACTCTGTTCCGTTGGTGTCCAGGTCCTGGAACAGGCGTCCCGTTTCACTGGCACGGTCCGGGTTACTCTGAGGTCATCTACGGGAGAAAGGTGAACAAACAACGTGTCATTTCCTGTTTCAGCATCAGCCCAGTGTTCAGTTCATTGAGCGGTTCTGATGGTTCTGATCACACAGCGCTGGTTCCTGTACCCACCCGATCAGGAGCCTCATTTCCACCCCAACCGCACCACCCTGTCCTGGGTGTTGGAGACCTACCCCAACCTGCCCGAGAGCGAGGCTCCGCTGGAGTGCACCATCAGACCTGGAGAGGTAACCGGACCTTAGACCAGAACCATGAGGCTTCAGTTCTGTCCAGTCATGAGCCTGGACCTCTGGGATTTGTAACAGTCGGCTGTTTCTCCATCAGGTGCTGTATTTCCCCGACCGATGGTGGCACGCCACTCTCAACCTGGACACCAGCGTCTTCATCTCCACCTTCCTCGGCTGAGCTCCGTGTTTTATTCTGAAGGACCACAGACACATTCCAGCTGACTCTTTTTAACAAACTCTCAAATTCATTTTTAGAATGATAATAAAAATATGAAGACATCAGAGATCAACAGGACGTCGTGATTTATGGCAGCGTATCATTTTTATCTGTTGACTTGTGTTGAAGTAAAAAAGCAGAGAACATCCGACACAATCAGTGTTAATGAAACCTGGACGTAGTCTCCGAGACGTCCCCGCAGACTGTCTAAAACCTGGACGTAGTCTCTGTGACGTCCCTGCAGACTGTTTAAAACCTGGACGTAGTCTCCGTGACGTCCCTGCAGACTGTTTAAAACCTGGACGTAGTCTCTGTGACGTCCCCGCAGACTGTCTAAAACCTGGACGTAGTCTCCGTGACGTCCCCGCAGACTGTCTAAAACCTGGACGTAGTCTCCGTGACGTCCCCGCAGACTGTCTAAAACCTGGACGTAGTCTCTGAGACTGTTTAAAACCTGGACGTAGTCTCTGTGACGTCCCAGCAGACTGTCTAAAACCTGGATGTAGTCTCTGTGACGTCCCCGCAGACTATCTAAAACCTGGACGTAGTCTCTGTGACGTCCCTGCAGACTGTTTAAAACCTGGACGTAGTCTCTGTGACGTCCCCGCAGACTGTCTAAAACCTGGACGTAGTCTCTGTGACGTCCCTGCAGACTGTTTAAAACCTGGACGTAGTCTCTGTGACGTCCCTGCAGACTGTTTAAAACCTGGACGTAGTCTCTGTGACGTCCCTGCAGACTGTTTAAAACCTGGACGTAGTCTCTGTGACGTCCCTGCAGACTGTCTAAAACCTGGACGTAGTCTCTGTGACGTCCCTGCAGACTGTTTAAAACCCGGACGTAGTCTCTGTGACGTCCCTGCAGACTGTCTAAAACTTGGACGTAGTCTCTGAGACAGACATTAAAATTATATTTCAGCATCAAAACTCTGAATATTGAGAAAAAAGCATTTATTGCACATAAAACAGTCACAAACATATTTAAATACACAGATCGTGTTTGGTGTTAAAATGTTTTTTTCTCTGTGATAGTTCAACTCACTGAAAGATGTTTCTAATATTTGACATTATTGCTTATGTAATAATTATAATTTGTACTTCGTGATCAGTGTTTCAGATCCTCACTGCAAAAAATCAACAGCATTAATAGAAATTAATTAAAGGAACATTATGTAACATTTACTGTATTAAATCATAAAATTATTAAAGGACTGCAGTGCAGATTTTAAGTACTAGGTGTCAGTGCTGTCTATATAATGTTACATATTGTTCCTTTAATCTGATTAAAGAGGTAATTAAGTCTGCATAAACATAAACGCAGCCGTCACAGATTAAAGTTCATAAACTTCTAAAATTCACCGTCAGTGCGAATCTGCCCATAAAAAAAAAAGATCCGAACATACAGAAAAAATAAATCATGTTTGAATACTTGATCATTTCAAACCTCATTCATGGATCAAACTGCTTTTAGAAAATGAATTTAAACGAGGCTTTGTACAGTAAACATGAAATAAAAACGTCTTTTAAAGATTCATTTTAATTCTTAAATTTGTTATTAAATGATGAATTCATATTTTAAAACAGATTTTTACGTGTGTGTATAATTTTTCTATTTTCTGACATTTTAATGAGGAGGATGTGTCCTCGCTGCACTGTTACATTCATCTGACCTGCAGCAGCATGACAGTCTATGAAAGGACACAGAGAGAGAGGAGAACAGGTACGGCGGACAGCAGCAGAGGAACCGAACCGCTGTCAGAACCGGAGGAGCCGACGAAGCCCGGCTGGTTGCCGGTGACCTGGCTGCTGATCCAGGACTGATACTGGGACACTCGGGCGTAGACTCCTGGGAAATTGGCCAGAGCGCAGCCTCTTCCAAAACTCACCACTCCGGCCTGAACCCACCTAGAGTCGTTTTTACTCACCATCGGGCCGCCTGAATCCCCCTGCACGGGTCAGACATGTAGTTATATCACCAGCTAACAGTAATTCAATACAAGTGTAACTAAGTACTTTACTCCATACTTCTACTCCACTACATTTATTTTCTTCAGTTACAAGATACTTTGTGGATTCTGATTACAAGGTCTTCTCGTGAGCGCCTCTGTTGACCATATTTTTGTTTTCAGACTACATTTATTGTTCCCAAGTAACGAGCTCTAGTAAATCACAACCTGTGCTGATAGAATGAAGCTAACTTAACCTGAACCCTGAATCTGAACATGAAACATAATGGTTTCTGTGGACTGACTCACCTGGCAGGAATCCTTTCCTCCCTCCGTCAGGCCGGCACAGATCATGTTGCTCGTGATTTCACTGTATGAATTGCTGCACTGAGCGTTGGACACGACGGGAAGGCTCACCTCCTGCAGCCTCTGAGGGAAGGGAAGAGTGGCTGAAAGATAAAATATGGATGATTAGTCTGGTGATGGTGTTTCTGTATCACAGTGTTCTTCCTCACAGCTTCACACACTGTCCTGCTGCCACAAATGTGGATTCATGTGACGGCTCCTCAAATGTGAACAGACCGAGCTAACAGCAGCTACAGCTGTGTTTACTTCACTGTCCATCAGGAAACTGGTTTCCTCTGGTGATGGACTGTGAGCAGTTTAACCGGTTACGATGAGTGTGCAGGAAGGCATGATGACTCTGACACTGGGCCACTCCTCTGAGCTCGTCATAACATGAACAGGTTGTTTGTTATCTAAAGTTTCGTTGAGACTGTCAGAGGACGTCCACACTGGGTCAAACCGGTTCCTGCAGTCCCACTGATCACCGACAGTGACAGTGACTGAGTTTGCAAAGCAGATCTCTGTGCCAAGCAACGTCTCCCAGCTCCTCGTGGAGGATCCTGGAGGTTTTACAAAGCCAGATGAGATATGTCACCCCCCGGTTCAGGTCTACACCCTCCTCCATTAGCTAACAGCAGGTTACTGTGCATCAGGAAACTCTTCCATGCATCCATACAGTCAATCACTTCTAACAATGACTGAATAGATTCTCACTTCCATCGGTTCGGATTGCTCCCCATCCGGTGACCCAGGTAGTCGTCCCGGCGTCAAAGGTGCTGCCATCTCCCGCCAAACACACCGGTCTGATGTAGTTGGTGAAGTCAACAGGTGAGGACAGCTTCAACAAGGATACGTCGTTGTTGTTTGTGTCGCTGTTGTAGTTGGGATGGTTGATGATCTGGGACACAGACCGGGACACCTCGTTCAAATTCTGGGACTGTTGGGTTTCACGCCCGAGATAAACGATGAGACCGGATGTGCTCGTGCTGAAAAGATGACACCATGATTAAACATGTGACACACAACGACACGCTGAGTCACAGGACAGGATCAGAGCTCACCTTGGGAAACAGTGAGCAGCAGTCAGGACCCACTGGTCGTTGATCAGGGAGCCTCCACAGAAATGATGGCCGGATCTGTGCAGACTGACCTGCCAGGGCCACGCGCCGGCAGGAGCATCCTCCCCTCCCACGATCTTGGTGTTGAGCGGCGCAGTGCCACAAACTGAAGGAAACAGTCAGAATTCATGGAAGATGCATTTTGGACAGAGCCAGGCTAGCTGTTTCCCCCTGCTTCCAGTCATTATGCTAAGCTAAGCTAATCACCCCCTGACTCCTGACTGAAGTTTTGGACAGATGAGAGAGTCAGAGGGTTCATCCTGCAGGGAACACGAATCTACAGCAGACTTTATGACAATTTAACCAACGTCTGTGGAGAAATAAGTAAGAGCAATTAAAAGTATGTGAACTCACCATCGGACTGTGCGATGCTTCCTGTGGGACACACAAAGGAAAATACATTGAGTTATTTACATAACCGTCTGCTTGTTTTTCATAAGGCTGACTTAGCTTAGCACGAAGCCGACACGACCTGTCCAAAGGTAACAAATACAAGAAACACGGTATTTTTGCTGTTTTTGGTGTCGTGCCAGAACAGGAGCTGGGGAATGTAACCGGGCTTGATGGGCAAGATGGCAGAGTGAGGAGGAAGCTAAGAAGAGAAAAGGACTAGTTATTATTATTATTATTATTATTATTATTATTATTATTATTATTATTATTATTATTATTAGCTGCTGCTGTGTCTTGTGTGGTTGATGTTGTTTTTTCCTCACTGTCTCCGAGGTCTAAGCACAGAGGGAGTCACTCCCTGTACAGATTGTAAAGCCTCAGAGGAAAATGGACTTTGTGACTTTGGGCTGGTTGTTTGAAGTCGTTTTTTTTTAAATGATTAATTTCACGTCCACTTGCACTGTGAGCATGAACGTGACAACAACAAAGAAAATATTACAGGACATGCAAATTTTAAATTACACTTCAGCAGCCTCATCAATCATTTTATAGTTTATAATCAGTTATAGTTTATAGTTGGCGCAATATGTTTTTTAAATGAATGAGTTGAATCAGGGAGGACGTTACCACAGTGACAGACACCAAATACTCAGATCCTTCATTTGCCTCAACATAACACTGACGTTAAGGTATTATGAGCAAAGTATACTTAAAGCCTGGAAAGTTAAAGTATTCTTGTTGTCGATGCTTATATTGTGATTTATTTTTCACTAGTTGGTCGAGATTATTTTAAATACTGACATGTCGAATAAATGACTTCACATTTCTACAGCAGGTGTGACGTTTTAGTGAAGCACTGCGGATTACGCGTTGTTTGACTTTCTTTGTTAAAAGTTAATCTGTATATGAATGTTCATTCACTAAGAACAGACGTTAGACTAAGAATAGACGCATAGTAAACATGAGTCAAACTGGCTGTACCGGATTTTCATGCTGAGTTAAATAGAAATCGATACTAAATATTGTTTGTTGTCTTCAACCAGTCCAATCAGATGACTGTGACTTTTATTCTGGGTCATTAAAGTTTCACATTCAATCTGATATTAAAATATAAATCGGTTTGTCCCCTCGGCTCTTTATTTTCCATTTACAGTCAAAGGATCAGATTCAGATTTCTGCTCACTATGAACACATGAACACCAATACTCACAATATTTACCAGCACTCACCTGAAACTGCAAAGGCCACGATCACGACAGCAGAAAACAGCAGGTCGACCTCCATGCTGTGACTCCGTGAACGGTGTTAGAGAGGAATGAAGCAGCTGAAGTGTCTGAAACAGGAAGGTGTGCTGCTGTCTGTCCTCAGCCTGCCCCCTCTCAGATGCTTTCCTAGACAACACCTCAACATACCACATACGCCCTTCCCTACAAACACAACCAAACGAAGCCTCAGGTCCAGACTTCTTGTGGCCCTGAGCTGTTGTTGTGTAAACCACACAGACTGTATATGAAGGAGCCTGAGGGGCCCGAACATGAGCTCTGTTTGATTGGTGGACTGGGTTCACTACAGCTTATAGTAAACTGGTTCCTCTGGTGATGAAGACCCACACGGTGTGAACAGACGTCCCATAGACTAACTGTGCTGAGAGGATGTTGGTCTTTAACACAAGTCTTGATCTTGAATTCGCTGAGGCCAAACCTCATGTAGAAATGTCTGAAATGTTTTGAAAACATGCTGCATGAAACTCCATTTAACAGGATTTTCCTGTTCGATGTGTGTGTGTTGTCTTAATGGTTTTTGTCTGATACGGCTTCCTAGAAATCAGGTTAGCTGACATTCCTGCCTTGTTTCTGACGTGTGATATGTTCTTAAATTCATCTAGTTGGTGTTGCTCCACCTCCAACACCAACTCCAGTTCTTCCCCCCACCTGGCAGAAGACATTCCACGTCCCCAGAGCAACCCCAATACCCTCGAAGGTGGGCCCCACATGGCAGCGTCTTCATGTGGGCCCCAAGGCCCCGCACCACATGTTTGCCGGCAAGGTCTGACTCCAGGAACCTCCTCCTACCAGAGACCCCCAACAACACAAGATCCCAGTAATACCATAATTAATGGTAATTATACTTAGTGTTGATACTTTTATGATATTATATATTATTATTATTATTATTATTATTAATTATGCAGAATCTGAAACTGTCAAATAAATGTAGAGCAAGAAGACTGTGGACACACGACGTCCTTTATCTCGTGTATCTACAGACACGTGAGGCAGCTGTTGAGAATGATCAGGCTGCTCGAGGAGTGGAGATCATTATTATCATGCAGATTTTCAAAATAAACGTTTTAGTTTGTTACCTAAAACATTGATTATTAAGGTTTACGAATAATGCTTCACTTTTCTAGAAAGTTCTGACATTTGCCAGAAATGGTGATGATCACGTCTCGTAGACTAACTGTGCCTTAAAATATAAATAAATAGAATTATTATGAAACATAATGAAGGGAACATAAAGAACTTTTATTTTGAATTTGAGTGTCCAGTCACATGTTTGATCACTTCGTTCACCGTCAGACTTTTATTTTGAAATCGTTTTTTGTCTCTGTCATCCAGTGAATCAAACTATGACGTCACAGTGTTGAACTTGCTCCACGTTTCTAGAAAGTTCTGACGTTTGCCAGAAATTTCGTTTTTATGACGTAACCACACCGGAAACTAAAGCCGCGCTCGTGGCTCTCATTGGCTAGCGTCACTGGGAACGGACACGTCATTGGTCAAAGCTCAGAAACACACCCGGAAATAACAACATTTAAACTTCAAAATAAGATAAGCGCGTGTTGAATCAGACTTACTTAAAAAAGTCTGTTGGACATGCGGTGTTTTATTTTGAAAACTGAAACGGGAAGTAGCTGTTGCCATAGACGCTGACTTGATGGTGTGTGTGTGAGAACCGTCCAGAAACAACCAGAAAGCGTGTCCAGGTATAAATGAAGCGGCTGGTCTGAGAGAGGAGACAGACCACAGCAGGAGATCCAGAGAGGAGACAGACCACAGCAGGAGATCCAGAGAAGAAGCAGGAGATCCAGAGAAGAAGCAGGAGATCCAGAGAGGAGACAGACCCCAGCAGGAGATCCAGAGAAGCAGGAGATCCAGAGAAGAAGCAGGAGATCCAGAGAGGAAGCAGGAGATCCAGAGAGGAAGCAGGAGATCCAGAGAAGAGGAGATCCAGAGAAGAGGAGATCCAGAGCGGAGACAGACCACAGCAGGAGATCCAGAGAAGCAGGAGATCCAGAGAAGAAACAGACCACAGCAGGAGATCCAGAGAAGCAGGAGATCCAGGGAGGAAGCAGGAGATCCAGAGAAGAGGAGATCCAGAGAAGAAGCAGGAGATCCAGAGAGGAAGCAGGAGATCCAGAGAAGAGGAGATCCAGAGAAGAAGCAGGAGATCCAGAGAGGAAGCAGGAGATCCAGAGAAGAGGAGATCCAGAGAAGAAGCAGGAGATCCAGAGAAGAGGAGATCCAGAGCGGAGACAGACCACAGCAGGAGATCCACCCTGTTCACAGCAGAGACCACTCAGCACTCAGTAAGTCCGACACTCACTTCTGATCACTGCACTAAAGTTTGATGTTTAATATTTCGGTAAATTCATCATAGATGTGTTTTATTTTGAAGGGACGTCAGTTTTTAAATGTTTTTCTTTCACACGAGAAGCTCAGAATAAAAATGATATTATATAATTAAAAATACTGAACTAAAGTGTCGATGATGAACGTGACTGCAGGCTGTGAGTCGGTGTACAGGTGCAGGAATGTGCTGATCTGACCTTCAACCTGTTTCTAAAACGTTGTTTGAATGTTTCACAGACAACCGTCTCCAGTCAAAATGTCTGCAGCTAAAGGTGTAGCGATCGGCATCGACCTGGGCACCACCTACTCATGTGTCGGGGTTTTCCAGCACGGAAAGGTGGAAATCATCGCCAACGACCAGGGCAACAGGACGACCCCCAGCTATGTGGCGTTCACTGACACTGAGAGGCTCATCGGAGACGCGGCCAAGAACCAGGTGTCTTTGAATCCCAGCAACACTGTGTTCGATGCCAAGAGGCTGATCGGAAGGAAGCTGGATGATTCAGTGGTGCAGGCTGACATGAAGCACTGGCCCTTCAACGTGGTCGGAGATGCAGGGAAGCCCAAAATTCAGGTGCAATACAAAGGAGAGGACAAAACCTTCTCCCCTGAGGAGATTTCCTCCATGGTCCTGGTGAAGATGAAGGAGATTGCTGAGGCCTACCTCGGCCACCAGGTGTCCCAGGCGGTCATCACGGTCCCGGCGTACTTCAACGACTCCCAACGTCAGGCGACTAAAGACGCAGGTGTCATCGCAGGACTGAACGTCATGAGGATCATCAACGAGCCGACGGCAGCCGCCATCGCGTACGGTCTGGACAAAGCCAAGACGGGAGAGCGCAACGTCCTGATCTTTGACCTGGGTGGAGGCACCTTCGACGTGTCCATCCTGACCATTGAAGACGGTATCTTTGAGGTCAAAGCCACGGCTGGAGACACTCACCTGGGCGGAGAGGACTTTGACAACCGCATGGTCAACCACTTTGTGGAGGAGTTCAAGAGGAAACACAAGAAGGACATTAGCCAGAACAAGAGAGCCTTGAGGAGGCTGCGCACAGCTTGTGAGAGGGCCAAGAGGACCCTGTCCTCCAGCTCCCAGGCCAGCATTGAGATCGATTCTCTGTTTGAGGGCATCGACTTCTACACCTCCATCACCAGGGCTCGCTTTGAGGAGCTGTGCTCCGACCTGTTCAGGGGAACATTGGAGCCGGTGGAGAAAGCCCTGAGGGATGCCAAAATGGACAAGGCACAGATCCACGACATTGTCCTGGTCGGGGGCTCCACCCGAATCCCCAAAATCCAGAAACTCCTGCAGGATTTCTTCAACGGCAGAGAGCTGAACAAGAGCATCAACCCAGATGAGGCCGTGGCTTACGGTGCTGCCGTCCAGGCCGCCATTCTCACGGGTGACACCTCTGCCAACGTTCAGGACCTGCTGCTGCTGGACGTGGCGCCTCTGTCCCTGGGTATCGAGACAGCCGGAGGAGTCATGACGTCCCTGATCAAACGTAACACCACCATCCCCGCTAAACACACCCAGGTGTTCAGCACCTACTCTGACAACCAGCCCGGGGTCCTCATACAGGTCTACGAAGGGGAAAGAGCCATGACCAAGGACAACAACCTGCTAGGCAAGTTTGAGCTGACGGGAATCCCACCTGCTCCACGAGGGGTGCCGCAGATCGAGGTCACCTTCGACGTGGACGCTAACGGCATCCTAAACGTGTCCGCTGTGGACAAAAGCACCGGCAAACAGAACAAGATCACCATCACCAACGATAAGGGCCGACTGAGCAAAGAAGAGATCGAGAAGATGGTGCAGGAAGCAGACAGATACAAAGCTGAAGACGAACTTCAGAGGGACAAGATCGCTGCCAAGAACTCTCTGGAGTCGTACGCCTTCAACATGAAGAGCAGTCTGCAGGATGAGAACTTGAAGGGCAAAATCAGTGAGGAGGACCAGAAGAAGCTGATTGCAAAGTGTGACGAGACCATCCTCTGGCTGGAGAACAACCAGCTGGCTGATAAAGAGGAGTACCAACACCAGCAGAAGGAGCTGGAGAAAGTGTGTAACCCCATCATCAGCAACTTGTATCAGGGAGGAATGCCCAGCGGTAGTTGTAGACAGGAGGCAGGAGCCAGGTCCCAGGGGCCCACCATTGAGGAGGTGGACTAAAGTGCCCCTTCATGTGGACTCTGATCACTGAAGCTGGTTATGACTCAACTGTAACTGTCTCATGTTTGAATCTTTTAGAGATGTGACCCTTCATATGGACTCACTGTTTATTCTTGCACGTCATGTTTATAAATATTTATCCTTCTATTGATGATTTGTGCACTTCATAAATCAAAACCTTTCTGGGGAAGTTGTTCATGTTTTTATATTGTTGCATTGCTGGACTTTGCAATAAAGATGGTGATGAGCAAATAATCATTCATGTGTCTTTATAGTTTTATCTTGCATGAGTTTGTGATGCATTCATCAGAACTTCACATGAAACAAAATCAAAGTATTAGAATACTATAAACAAACAACACAAGAGTACTTCAGTTAAAAGTCACCTACTGCAATATTTAATTACTGTATGTAATTTAAAGTTTTCTTGCTCATAGACATTATGAAACAAGAGGTACATTTTAATAATGAGGTTCTTGAAGTAGTGCAGTGAGAAGCTTTAACACTAGATGTCGCACCTGCAGTTAAACATGAGCAGGCTACCTCAGTGCTCTAAGAGTCTGTCTATGTGCTGCACCACATTGACTTTAAACATCTATATTTTGTGTTTTATTTATCAAACTGTGCTGTCCTCGCATATAATTAGATATTTTCCTCCTCAGTGTGTGTCTTAAGATGAGATAACTGAATTAACTGTGACAATAACCATCAAGATGTGTCCAGGAATGATTGAGGTGAACACAGATCAGTCACTGCACGATGGTGCAGGTGGAGGAATACATAGAGTTTCTATAAACGGTCGAGTTCTGTACATAAGCCAGGTGAATCTACTCTTGCAATAATAATAATAATAATATTTATTATTTATATCATGGTCACTTTACATTACAATCCTCTTTTTATACATCATGCCACTTTTATCCTCAGTACTTGTCTGTTTTGGAGGTTGATTGTTTTTCGTGTTTATTGTAGGTTATAAATATTTCTGATATTTCTGTTATTGTGATTTTTGTTTTTGCCTTTTCTACTTTTTAATAATTCTGTAGTGTCTGCTACACTTTCCTCTGCTGCTGTAACAAGTACATTTCCCCGTGGTGGGATGAATAAAGTCTATCTAATCTAATCTAATTTAATGAATATGACAGTATATACAGTGGACAAATATATATTGCACAGACATTGTCATGTTAAGCTGTTTTGTAAACATTAAATCATGCAAACATAAAAAAAAACATCAATGACCCTCAACTAAAGTAACAGTTTGTTGTTTTTCCTGTGAGTTTATGTTTTATAGTTTATGTTTTATATTTTATGTTTAATATTTTTTATGTTTTTATATTTTATGTTTAATGTTTTATATTTTATAGTTTGTTTTATGTTTTATAGTTTATGTTTTATATTTTATGTTTAATATTTTATCTTTTATAGTTTGTTTTATATTTTATAGTTTGTTTTATGTTTTATAGTTTATGTTTTATATTTTATGTTTAATATTTTATCTTTTATAGTTTGTTTTATAGTTTTTTGTTTTCTCTTTTCTGTTTTTGTTTTCTGTTTGTTTTCTGTTTTCGTTTTGTTTTCTTTTCTCGTTTCTGTTTTGTTTTCTCTTTTCTGTTTTCTTTTTCTGTTTTCTCGTTTGTTTTCTCTTTTCTGTTTTTTTTTCGTTTCTGTTTTCTCGTTTGTTTTCTGTTTTCTCGTTTCTGTTTAATCTTTTTCTGTTTTCTCGTTTTTGTTTTCTTTTCTGTTTTCTTTTCTTCCCGTGTTCGCCTTCCTGACGGTGTTCCGCGCTGTGTGCCTCCCGTTATGGACGTGGGTTGTCCTCCTGGTTCTGCTGGTTCTGTGCGCCTCGGAGCTTCGTGCAGATTATTAATAAAAATGTGGGTCGGTTTATTTATAATCTTTATTTCCCTCACCGGAAACAGAACGCGTCAGTTTCCGGTCAGCAGTCCCGCCCCGTCGCTCTGAGCCATCTTGTGTTTAGCTGCAAGAACAAAAACGGAGTCGGAACCGAGCCCAGCCGGGACGGGGCGCAGACACCAGCACGGAGCTTTAACAGAACCTTTGGAACAGCTGATCTGTGGCGGGAAAACATGCTGAGCGGCGCCGCGCGCGGACAGACACAGGCCACACCCCGCGCAGCAGCTAGCCCGAGAAGCTAACGAAGCTAAGCTAGCCAATTAGCTAATGCTAGCAGAGCTCGAGCTAACGGCTCGGTTCGGTTCATTTTAACCCGCTCGTTTGTTTCGGAACCAGGCGGGACTTGTGTGGAAATGGGCCCGGCGCCGTGCTGCCTGTCCGGCCGCTGAGAGCAGCAGCAGACCGGGCTATGAGGACAGCGGCTCGCTAGCTCCGGGGCTAACGGTTGTTTTTCGTCGCACGCAGCGGAGCCACAAGAAGCCGCGGTAAGTCATGCTAACGGCTAGTTAGCCTGTCCGGGGAGCGGGGAGGGGAGAGGGGGGTCAAACTTGGGTCCCCGGGACGCCCAGTGGTCTTTGACTTGTTCCTCGGAGGCCTCAGAGGAACACCGGCCAACCGTTAACGGTTCACTGCGTGTTAGCATCAGTCCCGTTAGCCGGGTCAACCTGCGAACAAAAAGAGAGTTCAGGGGAGTTCTTCAGGCGAACAGCTGGAGGTCTGTGGACTGCTCCACCTTCATGTGAGAGAGCTCCACCTGAACACAGCTTATGTTTTAATGTGCAGCAGAGATCACAGAGCTGATGGAGCCTCGTGTCTGTGGGTGGAGAGCTCATCAGGTCGGTGTCTTAAGTTTATTTACTTTATTAAGTAAAGTTTGTGTTGGTGGAGGAGCAGCACGTGCAGGTCACATTCAGCCAGAAGACAGGCTGGAAAGTTTGGAACATTTTCCATAACGTCTAAAACCTAGACATGGTCTCCGTGACGTCCCCGCAGACTGTCTAAAACCTGGACGTAGTCTCTGTGACGTCCCCGCAGACTGTCTAAAACCTGGACGTAGTCTCCGTGACGTCGCTGCAGACTGTCTAAAACCTGGACATGGTCTCAGTGACGTCCCCGCAGACTGTCTAAAACCTGGACGTAGTCTCCGTGACGTCGCTGCAGACTGTCTAAAACCTGGACGTAGTCTCCGTGACGTCCCTGCAGACTGTCTAAAACCTGGACGTAGTCTCTGTGACGTCCTCGCAGACTGTCTAAAACCTGGACGTAGTCTCTGTGACGTCCTCGCAGACTGTCTAAAACCTGGACGTAGTCTCTGTGACGTCCTCGCAGACTGTCTAAAACCTGGACGTAGTCTCTGTGACATCCCCGCAGACTGTCTAAAACCTGGACGTAGTCTCTGTGACATCCCTGCAGACTGTCTAAAACCTGGACGTAGTCTCTGAGACGTCCTCGCAGACTGTCTAAAACCTGGACGTAGTCTCTGTGACGTCCCTGCAGACTGTCTAAAACCTGGACGTAGTCTCCGTGACGTCCCCGCAGACTGTCTAAAACCTGGACGTAGTCTCTGTGACGTCCCCGCAGACTGTCTAAAACCTAGACGTAGTCTCTGTGACGTCCCCGCAGACTGTCTGTCTGTGTGTTGGTGTGACGCTGAGGACCGCGCCCGGTAAAAACTGTCGATCCTTTTTATCTGTAAGAATCACGTCAGTTCACCTCAGGAGTTGTTGATTGATTGTTGACACCACTAAAATGTTCCAATCACATTGTTGGTGTCACACACACACACACACACACACACACACACACACACACACACACACACACACACACACACACAGGGAGCTTCTGTTATGCAAAACTGTTTCCAAGTCAGCTCAGCCATGTGACGCGGGTCACAGCTCTGCTTCACCGCCTCCTGCTGCCTCTTTAAAACCCGACTTAATTAAACGTGTGTGTGTGTTTGTTTTTTTCCACACAGGAAGTGGAGGAAACTTGTTTTCCCAGTGTTGTGTGTCTAAACTTGTGAGGAGCCTGGTTCCTTGGAAAAAGACGGAAATAGAAGCCACAGAGACGCTTCTGATTTTAGTGGATGAAGCTGAAGAGTCAGAAAATGGTGGCGACTCCGATGACACATCAGTCTGAACTTTTCCACTTAGTCATGAATACCACACCATCGGGTCATTTTATGGGTTCAGTTAACGACCCGTTTGAAGGTTCTTTTCAAGCCGTGTCACGTTTTTATTGTTGAAGTTAGTTGTGTGATCAAAAACCCCCACAGCATCTGATCCAATCAGAACCAGCGACATCAGTTCACACCGCAGCGCCCCATTACTGCTTCTAATATATAACGCTCGTCTCTGATCGGCTGTAGAGTAGCTGCAGGCATCTGCTTCGGTGTCACATGATCTGTGATTGGAAATGGGTTCACTGCGTTCTGAAGAAACGCTGGGTCGGGTCACGCCGGGTGGGAGCGCCTCATCATGTAGCACTGCTTTGAGCAGAGAGTGTTCAGCTGATTTGATGTTGATGGTATTATTGATTCTGTTTGTTGGTCTGATTCTCTTATTTAACATGAAATCCAAACACGGCGTTGAGAAAATCGCATCGTGAGTCGAGTGTATCGTTACGTCCCTGTCCACCACGAGTCCTCCTCGCTGTGCGTGTGCGGCAGCATCAGCGTGACGTCGTGGTTCTGCAGCTGTCGATGAGCTCGGAGGCGTTTGGTCTCTCGGTTCTTGTCCCCGTTGGTCCAGTAACACCAGGATTACATTTAGAGCTGAAACAGTTAGTCAATTAATCCAGGAAAATAACAGGTGACCATTTTCTAACTGATGAATCATCATCACAGAGCTGGAGCCGTGTTTTCACTTGAGCGTGAACGTCACCTGTCGCCATGTGCTCTTATTTTGAAAGCATTACTGAACAGCTGATGAGTGAAGTCCATACATGTTGAAGAAAAAAAAACAGCTGCCATTTTGTCTCCTGATGTTTGACGAGCGCTCGCTGTCTGCTGCACGTGTCACGTCCCCTTTCTCTTTCTGTTTGTAACTCGACTGTTGAACGCGTTCGTGTCTCGACTTGTCCCAGATCGACTGAGAGATAAAAACATCGGAGAGCCATAACTCTACATGTTTGAATACCGATAACGTCTCTGATCTTTGATGCGCGCGGCTGAAAGAATGTTTAACACATCAAATCGATGTTTTCCTGCTGACGTGAGAACAGACGCTTCACTTCCTGTCAGCACTAGAACAGGACGGCCTGGCTCATGTTGATGTTTCACAAATCTTTGGTGATTCCTGACGGGCGTCGACACCGCCAAGTAACCACTTCCTCCTTGTCTGCGGTCTGGACGGCGTCCTACTGTTGTCCACCTGTACTAACCTGAACCTCTCCCGCTTTGCAGGCCCTGGCCATGCCCTCGAGTGCACGGGCGGGCAACCTCAAAGACCCGGATGTGGCGGATCTCTTCTGCAAAGATGATCCGGAAAAGCTGTTCGCCGACCTCCGTGAGATCGGCCACGGCAGCTTCGGAGCCGTTTATTTTGTGAGTATGACGCCGAGTCCAGATGTTTGTTTGTTTGTTTGCGTGAGTCTCTGTCAGCCCTGCTCACACTCCGGTCGGGTCATGATTGGGGATGGGAATTGATCAGATTTTTACGATTCCGATTTCATTATCGATTCTGCTTAACGATTCGATTCTTTATCGATTTTCATTTGGGAAAAAAAAGGAGAACAAACAGTTTGATCAGCATCAACTAGAGGAGTTATTGAACTGGAGCGAGTACTAGTACAGCTGCCAGACTCTGAGCCAGTCACCCTCTCTCTGTCGTCATGGTCATCCTCTAAATGTAATGCAGAAGGCATTCGTTTAATGTGAACTGTTATATAACATGGTAGTCAGTGTGTTATTTACCTTCTGTAGTAACCACAGAGCTGCTCATAGCCTGGCTGCTGCCGCTGCTGCTGCTGGGTTGAGATTCATCTCCAGTCCGAAGCGCGTCAAAAACACGACATTCATTTAAAATATTGCATGTTGTGTTTGCAAATGTTTCTGCGTGTTGGTCGTGTTCCCTCCCGACGCTGTTATCTCCACTTTGATTGCAAGTCGCCCTGTTGACGTCTGTTTTGATGAAATGCAGCCAAACTTTGGAGCGTTTGAACCGAGTGGGTGACTTTGTTTACTGCTTGCGGAAGTTAGAGAATCGGCAAACTGCAAAACGATTCCATGGAATTGAAACACACGGAACCGGTTCTCGATTCCCATCCCTAGTCATGATGGAAAAGAACTGGTGCGACCACGTGGGAAGGTGTTTATATTTATATATATATTTATCTGAGGAGCTTTTCACATGAAGGATCAGCAGCTCGACTCACCTGATCTCTGAGGTGTTGCCGCCCGGTGAAGGAAGCTCATTTCAGCTTGTATCCACAATCTCGTTCTTTCAGTCACTGCCCAAAGCTGGTGGTGAGGTGAGGATGACAACGTGGACGGACTGAAGAGCTTCTTCGCCACAGCGGTCCGGTGTAACCTGCTGGTCGCTCGTGAACCCCACAGACGTGTAACACGTTTTAAACGTGTAACATGAGGTTGAAGTCTGTCTCACTGGATCAAACTGTTCAGACCAAAGATGCTTCAGTTCGTCTCAGTTAATGATGATGAAATGGCATTAAACCTGATTGTGATTAGAAGTGAAGCATTGTGGGTCTCTAGACCTCAGCTGAAATCATCTGAAGTATAAAAATCGTGAATCGTCACAATAAGATTTCAGGTTCACACGTCGTTGGTGATAATGTCTGATTTTGGAAAGTTACAGAAAATTCACAGACGTTTAAAAGTCCAGAAGAAGACGAGGTTCGTGTCACCGTGTGGTCTTCTCATTAACGAGGATTAGTTATTAGGCGTGTGTGTGTGTTCACACTGTTCTCACCCAGCGTCTGAGTTTCAGAGACGAGCTACAGAAATAGATCATGTGCATCAATTTGCATCAATTTAACCAGAGTGCCACGGCTTCCTACAGCCAATCAGAGCTCAGCTGACGTGAGATCTGTTTGTAACTCCATGTTCGACTTTAGTCTGACTTCATGTCGT